>JBBPBX010028124.1:17431-36795 GCA_038048925.1 Garcialebias charrua
ATACAGTATATATGTGTGTGTGTGTGTGTGTGTGCATGCACAAGCATGCGTGTGCACACTTGTCTATTTTGGAGTTATAGCCCCACCTGAAAAAAAATCCACCAGCTGCCACTGCAAAAAAACATTCACTCTCCCACTCACACCTAGAGACAATTTAGAGTTACCAGTCAGCCTAACACGTGTTTTTTGTCTGTGGGAGGAAACTGGCGAACCCAGAGAAAACCTGTGCATGCACGGATAAAGTGTAAAATAAAGTTTGTTTAATTTTGGGACTTTGTGATCAAGCTGACTACCATAAGCAAGATAAAACTGAATACACTGTTTTGTTTTTTCATACTATAGCAACGTGCCCACTGACTAAGGCTGCACTGTGCCATATGTGCGACTGGGTTAATGGGTCACAAACTGACAAAAGTGAGGGGACAAGGATTATTATTGAATATATCACCTCTTTTAGAGTGTGTGACAGCCATATTGGATTTTGAGATCAAACCTAGTGAGAAACATTTTACCATGTCATGTTATTCCAATTTCAGGGGGTGTTCTAGTTTACCTTTTTTTGACAGAGTTCAGAAATGCCAGCTTCAGTGGTCAAATGGAAAACAGTGGAAATGCAGAATAATAATAATAATAATAATGAATTCAATTTATAACGCACTTTTCATTAATGAAAATCTCAAAGTGCTACAAGGTGCAACAGAATTAAATGTCAATAAAACAAGTAATAAAACAAGTAAAATCAATAACAATATCAACTAAGATCAAAAGTAGAATCATGAGGAGGTAGAGTATGCTCGGTTGAAAAGAAAGGTCTTCAAGCCGCTCTTAAAGTCAACCACAGACTGTGGGGCTCTCAGACAGTCAGGAAGAGAGTTCCACAGGCGGGGGGCAGCCACACTGAAAGCCCGGTCTCCCATGGTCCTTAATTTGGTTCTCGGAACGTGAAGGAGATTACTGTTCTGTGACCGCAGCGACCGGGTGGATGAGTATGGAATAAGAATATCCTTCAGATAATCTGGTGAAGCTCCATGTAAGCATTGATGTGTAATGAGAGCAGTTTTGTACTGAATTCTGTAGGCGACAGGAAGCCAATGAAGGTTATGGAGAATGGGCGTAATATGTTCAAATTTACGAACTCTCAACAAGATCCTTGCTGCACTGTTTTGAATATATTGAAGTTTCTGAAGGTTTTTGCCAGGGATTCCAATAAACAGGGAGTTGCAGTAGTCGAGCCTGGAGGAGACAAAAGCATGGACGAGCTTCTCAGCATCGGAAAAAGTTAGGGATGGGCGAAGTCTGGAGATGTTTCGAAGATGGAAGAAGCAAGTTTTAAACAGAAGCTTAATGTGATTTTCAAATGTAAGATTGGAGTCCATTTTTATTCCAAGATTAGTAACAGAGGTGGAGAGGGGGATGTCTTGTCCAGAAAAGGAAAGTGTTGTTATAGTAGATGTTTGTACCTGGTGAGGGGTGCCAATCAGTATGGCCTCAGTCTTGGAGCAGTTTAATTGAAGAAAGTTCTGATTCATCCATGCCCTAATTGCCTCCAGGCAGGCAGAGAGGGCAGTGAGTGAAGATGGAGATGACAGGTGGAAGATGAGGATGCTCCAGTCCTGATGTAAAGCTGTGTATCGTCGGCATAACAGTGAAAAGAAATGTTGAACTGATTAATAATTTGACCTAAAGGCAGCATGTAAAGGGAAAACAGCAGGGGCCCCATCAAGATCAAGATCAGCCCCAAAAGTGTCTAGAGCAGGGCTATTAAACAAAACTGTTTAGGGGTCCAAAGTTACTGAAAGCCAAGAGCTCAGGGGCTGGACATCCAGCAAATAAAGTCATTATGTAAATAAACTAAACATTCACACTTTTAAATTTGTTTATTTTGCTTCATTGAATCATACATGCAATAAATATAACCCAAAATTGTAATTCAAAGAAATCCCAATTCAACTTTTATTTCCTTGCAATAAAAGATGTTCTTATGTGAAACAATATTAAAAAGAAAAATTACATACTACTGTATTCCTCCAAAATAAACACAAATATTATTCTGCCATCTCTGATTTGCCAAATCTTTAGGGTTTTCAAAATAAAATAAAAAATGTTGACTGTTTTCGATGTTCCCTGACTGATCAACATGTAGCTGTTCCAGGTGGGTCCGTCAAGAACCAGTTCCCAGTTACAATGAAATGGCTGCACAGACCTCCAACGGTCTTCCAACGATTCATAAATCACAGGTGAAACGTTCACATCCCACTCAGGTGAAGCTTTGAGTGGAACCAAAAAAGGCAGAGCAGAACTCTGCTAGGCTGAAAGCGAGCACGATGCATGTGCAGCATTTTCTGGTGTATAGGTCGCACCTGTGTATAGGTCGCATTGTCCAATTATCACCAATAGATTGGAAAAATCCCTAGATAGGTCGCACTGGTGTATAGGTCGCACCTACGTTTAGCTCTGCTGCAAATGTCTGCCACAGGAGCGCACAGCAAGGCTTTTAAGAAGATTAACACTTAAAAACAATTATTTGTTTGATAAAAATTATAGCAAATATGTGTCTGAGCTGAACTTTTCCTTAATAAATGAACGTAATTGTGAAATGAGCTGGATTTAAAAATTTGTTTCACCGAAAGTGATAACAAGCCATATACGTATAGGTCGCACCTGAGTATAGGTCGCAAGCCTTGAAAAAACCCATTAAAAGGTGCGACCTATACACCGGAAAATACGGTACATGTCAAACATCTCTTTCATGTTATTTTCTAAAATGAATTAACTCTCTTAATCGATCCTATTTGTGGTCAACTAACTAACTACAAAGCTGGTGTGTGTCCTTATCAACTTCCCCCAGTATTACATCTGTTGTTCAATTTTTGGACAGTTGTTCAGCTTGCTGACGATCACACACTGATATGATCAGTTTATCAGAACTCTGCATAGCGGGACAAAGAGTGCGCCCCCATGAGACCACACAGCTTTTAGACTTGTTTCAGCCAATTTAATTATTTTAATTAAACATTATTAACATCAAAACCAGATGTCTGTGTCTGTTTAACTTCATTTTATTTTCTCCCAAACTTAAAGTTCTCTCTGTGAGAGAGTCCCAGAGAGATTGTGTAAGATGCAAAGCATGCTGGGTAGCCTTGCCGAAATTATATGTGCTATGTTTCTGACTGTTTACGATGTTTCTGGCTGATTACGATGTTTCTGGCTGATTACGATGTTTCTGAGTGTTTATGATGTGTTGTTTTTTTGACTGTTTGCAATGTTTCTCACTGTTAATGATGTTTCAGACTGTTTGTGATGTTTCTGAGTGTGGAACTGACTTGTTCTTGTTTTTGTCCTGTTCAGGTTTGTTTTGGTGTTCATGTTGAAGTCTCTGTTGTTGGCTGTAAACTGACATCGTGTGTCAGAGGTTGTTCCTCTGGGGGCAAGTCTGAGTGGTTGGAGTGAGGATCCTCATTTGAGAAAGAAGTTAGAGTGTGAGGCCTGGCCTTGAATATTATAATGCTTACAGCAATGAGTGGTGGGATGGACTTACCGGTAAGTCACCCACACAACCCAGGAGTGGCCCCACAGACCACCAGTTAGATAGTCCTGGTCTATATTGTATTTCCATTATAAATGTCTTGATTCTCTGCAAGTTTCATGCTGCTTTATAATTAAATGCTTCACAAGTAGATATAATTTCAGACCAAATGATTTCATTTTTAATATTAAAGCCATGGCTGATAAAAACAAAAACAAAACTGTCATATCATTGTTTCAATCTTTGAATTAACAATTTAATTATTTTTAATTTGATAACCAGGTGTTCTTGATTTTAATCAGTCAAGAAGGATGCCATTACTTTAGTTACACAGTCTAACTTTATTGGTGAGTTTTATAAATATGTAAAACTTTCAACATCGACCTCTTAAAACTTGTGTTTTACATCCCTGAGAGTTTATTGCAAATATATAGTTGTAAAAAAATGATGCAAATATTTTTCCAAACATCGATCCACCCTGACAGATAAGTTCAGAAACCATGATAAAATATGGCTCGCTTTGTATTGATGCTGACTAAAGTTTTCTTAAGCCATCAACTCTATAAAACTGGATACAAGGCGTAGCTTGCAATCCCACAGGCGTTCCTGCCGTCCCGGATCATTCTCATGTAACCACCTTCACCCCAGCTGCTTCCCCAGCTACAAGAAGAAATCAGAAATTCAGAAATCTATAAGTGAGGTAAAGCTTTATGATGAAAACAGGGTTGTTAATGTTTTGTCTTATCCGTGCAGACCTGTTTTTGATGATCCAGTAGTCCTGGCCGTCTTCTGAGCCATAGCCCACCAGCAGCACTGCATGACTCAGATGGTTTGAGTTACAGGCAGGCTCTTCATAAATTCCTGTGAAGAAATTTCAAAGCAACACTGCATATGAACAAGGGTCATATTTTACTAAGATTATTTCACATTTGAAAATTCTTCGATAGAAACCTCATCTCAAAACAACGTTTGAACTGATAACCTGTGCTGTAAAACAGGAAACTTGAGTGATCAGCATCTAGAGCCACGGTGATTGGGCCGATAGTCGCCACAGCATCAGCCAGAGCCTGCTCGTCTCCTTGTGGAATGAACCGGTAGTCTCTGATGTGAGCAACTGCCAGCCTGCTGTCATAAAAACAAGGCTGCGTGTCCTGTTGAGAGAAATAATATAGTAGTGGGCTGAATGCAGAATCACTCTTCCTTCATCATGATAGAGCAGGGGTCTGGAACCTTTGCAATAAAAAGAGCCATTTTTCCACTTTCTTACTAATTATGTGTCCAGAGCCACAAAATCTGCTACAACTGTGTACTGTCAACTGGTGGCACTACAAGTTTGTTGGATGTGGTTATTCTGGCCAGTGGGAGTGATATTGTAAAATGAGAAAGGTCTAACTATAATTTTTAACTATCATTAACATTTATTGATATTTTTACATTTTAATTCAATCCAGTTCAGTTTATTAATATAGCACCAATTCACAACAAAGTTGTCTCAGGACTCACATACATACAAGAGCCAATTAGTAAAATTCTCTAATTCAAAAGGAAAGACCATATTCATGTAAAGAAAAAGAAAATATATACTTTTTTAACAATTTTATAGAAATCAAAACACTGAACTCTGCAGGCCTATGTGAGTTCTGGTAGTTGTCGAATAATTAAGTATCCTACTTAAAGCATAAAGTTAACGACAGTATAACATTAGGCCAATATGTTGGATATCCAGTTACATTTTTAAATTAAACTAGAGAAAATGCAGTCTGAATGCTTATTGCAGAAAAATGTGCTGGAAAACAGCTGAAATTGGCTAAAATCATGCTGAAATGTAGTTGAAATGGAAGAACAAGCCTAAATTAGCAGAATAAATCAGAAAGAACATATTTTTTGCTGAATTAGATTTAAATAATTTGCACTTTGACTTTGACTTTGAAATAAGCAGAAATGAGCACAAAAATAAGAAAATTAGCTAAAAGAAAGCGGAAATTAGCTAAACGTAGCTGAAAAGTAGCTGGAAAGGCAGAAAGAAGCTTAAACTACCAGAAGAAGATTAAAAGAGCTGAAATTAGCTAAAAAATGTGGAATGAGCTGAAAAAGCTAAAATCAGCATAAAACAGCTAAATGGTAGCTGAAATAGCAGAAAAAGACGAAATTATAAGAACAAAGCTAAAAAAGAGCATAACAAGCTGAAATTAGCATAAGGAAGTTAAATACTGTAGGTTGAATGTACCAAAAATTACCATGACATTTTTGAATTCATCTGAAAACAGCTGCAATCAGTTAAACATGCTAAAAAAGTATTTGAAAAGCAAGAACAAGCTTAAATAAGGAGAAGAAAGCAAAAAACGCATGTTTGCTGAAATAAGCAGAAAAGAGTACAAAAAAGCAGAAATTTGCTGAAAAAAGCTGAAATTAGCAACAACAAAAGACAGCTGAAGAATAGTTCAAAAAAGCAGGAAAAAAAGCAGAAAAAAGCTTAAATTACCAGAAGAAAGCGGAAAGAGCACAATTTCCCCCAATTAGGCTGAAAGAAACAGAAATGAGCACAAGACGTGGAAACTATCTGCATAAAGCTGAAATGGGGGGGGGGGGGCAGCTGAAGAGTAGCTAAAGAGCACAAAAAAGCTTCAGTTTAATAGGAGGAAGTGGAGAGAGCACATTTCTAATGAATTAGGCTGAAAAAAGTTTAAATGAGTGTCAAAAATGTGGAATTGGCAGATAGTGCTATAATTAGCACTAAACAACTAAATAGTAGCTGAAATAGCAGGAAAAGTTGAAACTTGCAGAAATAAGCTGAAAGGAGCACAAGCTGAAATTAGCAGAGCAAAGTTAGAAAAAACACAAAAATGTTGTAGTTAGCAGAAATGATCTGAAAGGTGCACAAAACAGCTGAAAAAGCTGAAATTAGCTGAAAGAGGCCGAAATAAGTTTAAATTTACACAAGGAAGCTCAAAGAAGCTGAATAATTTTGTTTACCTTGTTTGTTTTGTTATGTGTTTATTGTCATCAAATTCTTTCTCAGCAACTTGTCTTAAAGATATTCTAAAACTTTCTGTAGAGAAAGATCACGCTGTGAGACTGGAAGTTGACAAAGTGGCTAACAAACTGCTAGCATGATGTAGTCTACATGTTTTACTCTGTGTATTTGTACTATTCTTCACATATTTGAAAATGACTGGAAATCTGCTACATCTAGCCATTTTCATAGTTGGCAATAATTTTAATAAAATTCAGTTTTATGTTAGTTTTGGTCAAAGCCTGCAAGAGCCCCTGCAGAGGTAGCAAAGAGCCACATGTGGCTTCAGAACCGCAGGTTGTAGACCCCTGTGATAGAGCCTTCAGACTGAGCCTCACCACTGAGGTGTATGGGTAGCTGTCTGTCGCCTGCAGTCCGTTGTTGACCACATAGTCGTAGGCATTGGCCATCCAGGCACCGTTGCACCCATGAGTACCGTACGGTTTGGAGCAGTCCACCAGGTTTTGCTCACTCAAGGACACAAGCTGACCTGTTTTCTTGTACAACTGTCCTTCTATGGCTCCTGTGGTGCTGAAAGCCCAGCATGAGCCACAGTAACCCTGCAAAACAAGTCCAAACACACATCTAGTTAAAATCTAATTTAAATTAGATCTAATCAAAGATTAAATCTAGTTTAAATTCTTACTTGGTCTTTAACCTCAGTAACATAGCCCTGGTTCCTGTAGTCAACAAGCCGAGCATCTAACTTCTTTGCGTTGTATCGCAGTCTTCGGGCAGAAACTTCCCTTCCTCTCTGGACGAACTGGGCATTGATCATTGCTCCTTGCAATACTTGGTACTCCTTTCTTGTCTATAAACAAAGAACAGATTGTGCATTAAGTTTCCATCATAGCAGTGGTTCAGCTTTGTCTACAGTTGCTGTTGAATCAACGATGGAACAAAACACCACTTCTTACAAGGTCTCCATATTTATTCATGACCATAGTAAATGACCTCCTGCCCATGAGGAACCCTTGATTGTGGTCTTCAATCTTCTGGTTGTTGTCCTCCCAGATGGCCCTCCTCTGCATGTCGTCCTGCATACAAACACACAGCAAGCACATTGAAGGAAGAGTTCAAGCGCACACGCACTTTATGATGCCGTTCAACTGCAGGGTCTGGCTCACTAAATCATCGTAGCTTATGCCATGGGTGCTTTTCCAGATCTCCCACTCGGTGAGGACCACCTCGTCTGACTCTGACAGCACGTGCTGCAGGCCACACAGCAGGATGGAGAGCAGGGCGGCTTTCAGCAGAAAGCTGGCCTGATGAGCTGCAAGAACAGGAGCATCAAAGATCAGTCACATTAACGTCTCTGTATTTTGTAGGCTGCATCATAAAAGCTGTAGCATTTCTCTGACAAATCAAAATATGTGGCTTAATTGGAAGTACTGTACTGTTCTTTGACTTTTAGTAGCAGTGGACAAATGTTTAAATAAAAATTTATAAATTAATTAAAAATATCTACAGAAAGATTAAGGACTATGGTTAAATGAGAAACCCTTTGGATCCATATAGCTCAGACATACTGTATTTCTTCTTTCTGCTTTTCCATCTTCAGGGGTCGCCACAGCGAGTCATCCTCCTCCACCTCACTCTGTCCTCTGCATCCTCTGTCCTCAATCCAGCTACCTCCATGTCCTCTCTAACTGCAGCTTTGTCTTTCTCCTGGCAGCAACATCCTTCTACCAACCTCCTCCTCTGGACATGTCCAAACCATCTCAGTCTGGCCTCCCTAACTTTATCTCCCAGTTGTTCAACATGTGCTGTACCTCTGATGACCTCATTCCTGATCTTATCCATCCTTGTCACTCCTAAGGAGAACCTCAACATCTTCATTTCTGCCACTTCCCGTTCTTTCTCCTGTCTTTTTGGTCAGACGTAGTTCACAGGAGAAAAATCGTTCCAAGTTTAAACAAGTTTCACGAGGTTGGACTTCACATGACTGAACAGGCTTTATGATGTTTTGAATGTTGTTGACACAATCACAGATTTTTATTTTTTTATTGAGAAACTAAAGAATGTTCAACTTAAGAGTGTAATGATGTCACACCCTCTAATTTTTAAGTTGTCTTAATGTTCCATAATGTTTGTAAACAAATTCTTCTTACTCCCACAAACTTACCACTTTTTATATAATCTACACATCAAAACATGATTTTTTCCCTTTCACCCAGTGTGTCTCTCATTGCTATAACAATTTTTTTCTCTCAAATGTCAACAAAGTAACTAAAAAGTATTTTTGCCTCATATATCCTACATAAAACACAGTAATCTTGGTTTTCTTTACACGCTTTATACAGTTATTCATTAGACCATTTGTCTTTGTGCTGAAATATATGTTAAAAGTAAAATCCATAATAAATAAAACATCCTTGCATGCTTACCTGCACAGGTCCGAGCCTGTTTTGTTCCCATTTTCCGAGGACTCTCCAGCAGTGGTGCAGTATCGGACTATCAGCCCTCCTTATAAAGCTTCCTGGTAAGTACATGTTTCAAATGTACTTTTACTCAATCCCCAAATCATCACCTTTACTAGCACCTGAGAGGGGCTTTAGTCAACAAAAATAAGTTGCTTTCCAAGCTCCAACTCTGCAGTCCTGCAGTTATCACTTGGAAACAGCTAAAGCTGCAATATAGTAAATCCTTCAAACATCGGTTTATAACTAAGAACAACACCTGACACAAACAGCAGACAGAATAACATTACTTATGAGCCAATATGTTTATGTGAAGTTACACTTTGTGTGTGTGTGTGTGTGTGTAAAGTTTGGCCTTCAAAATAACTCAAATATCATACTATACAGTGTCTGCAGTGAAAGTAGTACATTTGAATCATTCCATAATTCTGACACATTGATTTGCAGAGAAGATTTCATTGTTATAACATTTTATGTTTGATAGTTTTGTACACTGCTGTGTAATATTACAATGTGAATGTGAGAGTAGAGACACTGGCACTTCATGAGGTTTGTGATGAATGTGAAAACTGTTGTAAAAGTTTGTGTTCGATGTACACATATTTATTTTATTCATTTACCCTTTATTTATACAGGTAGTCTCATTGAGCCACGAGAACTCATTTTCAAGAGAGACCTGTTAGGGAGCAGATAGTGGTGTTAAGGGCCTTGCTCAGGTGCCCAGAGTGGGGTGAATGAAGGTGGAGGCAGATGTGGGTGTTTCACCTTTTTCCACCCACATTTTTTGATGTTGTTGGTACTGGGGCTTGAACCGGCAATCTTCCGATCACAGGCCCACCATCTCTAACCACTGTGCCACCACTCCCCCTTGTAAAAAAAAAAACAAAAAAAACAATGTTTTTTAATATTTTGCTTTAAAATATCAAAGTTCTGAATTGTGTTATTTTGATTTAAAAAATAAGAGAATAAACTGCTATAACATTTAGGTTTTACTAAAAAGACAGATACAAAAACAATAATTACCACTGGTGTTTAATAATGAATAGAGTTATATGACCACAGGCAATTATTATTATTATTATTATTATTATTATTATTATTATTATTATTATTATTATCATCATCATCATCACTTGTGGCTTTATTTCATTTAGGTTACATGGTCATTTGTATTGTGTTGTATATAATTAAAGTTTAAAGGAACAATAATTATTACGTAAGAAAAGCTAGTTCCTTATTCATTCAACCTTTATTTCGTCAGGTTAATCTCATTGAGCCTCGAGGACTCATTTAGAAGAGCAACCTGCTACAAACTAAAGAATGATGACAACAATATACTTATACAGTACTGGACTTACTTACTCAGTACAAACAAAATTCATTAATTACTGGCCTCCAGGGAGCTGTGCTTGAGTGGTTCAAATCTTACCTGTCTGGGAGAACTTTTTCTGTCATGATAGGCGACCTGTCCTCCTCTTCATCAACCCCTCTGACCTCTGGCGTACCACAGGGATCTATTCTAGGGCCAGTCCTCTTCTCTCTTTACATGCTGCCATTAGGATCAATCATTGCACGTCATAACCTGTCTTTTCACATGTATGCAGACGATTTACAAATCTATCTGCCAGTCACTCCCAACCCCTCACTCAGTTCAAACACTCTTGTCAACTGCTTAAATGACATTAAGCACTGGCTCTCTCAAAACTTCCTCCACCTAAACACAGATAAAACTGAATGCATTTTATTTGGTGCACCTGATGACACCAGCAACATCCTTCCCAGTCCCAGTGTTGGTTTTCCCCTCCCCCACTTCAACCCGGTGGTCAGAAATCTTGGAGTGCAGCTTGACTCCAACTTAAAGTTTGATAAACAGATCAGTTCTGTTGTCAAGACCAGCTTCTTTCAGCTCCGACTGCTCTCCAAAGTAAAGTCATTTCTCAGCCGTGGTGATCTGGAGAAGGCCATCCATGCCTTTGTGACCTCCAGACTTGATTATTGTAATGCTTTGTATGTTGGTATTAATCAATCCTCCATCTCCCGTTTACAGCTTGTACAGAACTCTGCCGCGCGCTTTTTGACCAACACACGAAAATATGAACACATCACTCCTGTCCTGTCCTCTCTACACTGGCTCCCGGTTCAGTTCAGGATACAGTTCAAGCTGCTCCTGTTTGTTTTCAAAGCTCTGAATGGACTTGCTCCTCTGTACATCTCAGAACTTTTGAAAGCCCATCAGCCCGGCAGAGATTTACGATCTGCCAGTCAACACCTGCTGGAGGTGCCTCGCTCAAGGTACAAACAATGGGGAGACCGGTCATTTTCTGTTGCCGGCCCAAAAGCCTGGAACAGCCTCCCCCTTGAGCTGCGTGCCACCTCTGATCTGACTCTGTTCAAAACCAGACTGAAGACCCACTTGTTCAAAAAAGCTTTCAGTGTGTAACTTTTATTACTTTTGGTATTTTAGTATGTAGCATTTTTTATTTCCATTGCCTTTTTATTTCCACTAGTTCAAATAAGCTTCCAGTGTGTAACTTTTATTACTTTTGGTATTTTAATATGTAACATTTTTTATTTACATTGCCTTTTTATTTCCTCTTGTTCAAAAAAAACTCTCAGTGTGTAACTTTTATTATTTGTGTTATTTTAGTGTTATTTTAGTATGTAGCATTTTTTATTTCCATTGCCTTCTTTTATTGCTGTTGTTTCTTATTCTATTTTCAAAGTCAAAGTCAAAGTCAAAGTCAACTTTATTGTCAGATCTGCAATATGTACAGTGCAGGACATACACAGGACCGAAATTGCGTTTCTCTCAGTCCCTCGGTGCAACAGTAAACATCTAAACATTGAAACACTGAAACATATAATAATAGACATAAGCATAAAATAGTAAAACTAACACTGTCCTGAGTTTTTTGCATAGTGGTATAAGAGTATGAAAATTTACACCAACTCTAAAACTAAAACATTAAACATTTAATGAACATAATATTGTCCTGAGTTTTTGCATACTAGTATAAAAAAAAGAGTATAAAAAGTATAACTAAAATAAACTAAAGGTTTCTAGCATTGACATTTGCAAAGTGGCAAAGCAGCGTATGAGTCAATGTACACAGTATATGTATGAGGTAGTAGTTGATGTTGTTGTAGAGGCAAAAAGTGGCATATGCAGTAAGGCACATTGGGCATCCCTAAATAAGACCGTTCAGAGCACACTGTATATGTACCAGCAGTGGTGTAGATATTAGAGTAGTGTAAATAAATGTAAACAGTAGTAATTACATGTAAGCAGTAGTAATAAAAGTAAACAGTATTAATAAATGTAAACAGAGAATGTAAACAGTATTATGATTATAGGCAGTGATGTAATACAGACATTAGTGCAAGTATGAGAAGTAGTGCAAACTGTATGAGCACATGACCGAGAGTTTAGTGAATAACCCGTTTGATGACACAGAGTCTAGTGTTAAAAACTTTGTGTTGAGTGATAATATGTGAGAAAGTTTTAGTGTTAAGGCAGTTCAAATGGGAGGGGAGGCAGAGCAGGCAGAGTGTTTAGCATTCTGACTGCCTGATGAACAGAGCTGTCTCTCAGTCTGCTGGTTCGAGCCTGGAGACTCCTCAGTCTCCTCCCTGATGGCAGCAGTCTGAAGCAGCTGTGTAGTGGGTGTGTGGGATCACCTGCCATGCGGTGGGCTTTCCGAGTGAGGCGTTTGCTGTGTAAGTCCTGCAGTGAGGGCAAGGAGGTGCCCACGATCTTCTCAGCTGCTCTCACAATGCGCTGGAGGCTCTTGCGGCAGGATGCAGTACATGCACCAAACCACACAGTGATGCAGCTGGTCAGGACACTTTCTATGGCACCTCTGTAGAAGGTGCTCATGATGGGGGTTGAAGCTCCAGCCCTTTTCAGCTTGCGGAGAAAGTAGAGACGCTGGTGAGCCTTCTTTGCCAGTGCTGCAGTGTTCCTGCTCCAGGACAGGTCCTTTGAGACGTGCACTCCCAGGAACTTGGTGCTGTCTACTCTCTCCACTGCGGTGCTGTTGATGGTCAGAGGGGGATGTTGGGCATCCCTCTTCCTGAAGTCCACAACAATCTCCTTTGTCTTCTCCACGTTGAGAGTGAGATTGTTGTGTCCGCACCACAAGGCCAGGCGGCTCACCTCGTTCCTGTAGTCCGTCTCATCGTTGTTGCTGATGAGACCTACCACTGTTGTGTCGTCCGCAAACTTGATGAAGTGGTTGGAGCTGTACGATGGTGTGCAGTCGTGTGTTAGCAGGGTGAATAGAAGGGGGCTCAGCACACATCCTTGTGGGGCCCCTGTGTTCAATGTGATGGTGCTAGATGTGTTACTCCCGATCCGCACTGTCTGTGGTCTCCCGGTCAGGAAGTCTAGCAGCCAGTTACACATTGAGGTGTTCAGCCCCAGACTGTCCAGTTTAAGGATGAGCTGTTGGGGGATGATGGTGTTAAATGCCGAGCTGAAGTCGATGAACAACATTCTAACATAGGAGTCCTTCGT
Source organism: Garcialebias charrua (assembly GCA_038048925.1). Lineage (NCBI taxonomy): Eukaryota > Metazoa > Chordata > Actinopteri > Cyprinodontiformes > Rivulidae > Garcialebias > Garcialebias charrua. Next base: position 30,907 of record JBBPBX010028124.1, read on the forward strand.
GTCCAGATGTGTGAGAGCTGTGTGAAGGGCAGAGGAGATGGCATCGTCGGTTGAGCGATTAGGTCGGTATGCAAATTGGAAGGGATCCAGGGAGTCAGGGAGGACAGATGTGATGCTTTTCATGACTAGCCGTTCAAAGCACTTCATCAGGATGGGGGTGAGTGCTACTGGGCGATAGTCATTGAGGCATGCGGGCGTTGCCTTCTTTGGGACAGGGATGATGGTGGTGGCTTTGAAACAGGTGGGGACGATGGCCTGGCTCAGTGAGATGTTAAAGATGTCCGTGAAGACCGCTGCGAGTTCCCCTGCACAGTCCTTCAGCACACGACCAGGTATGTTGTCAGGACCAGAGGCCTTCCGGGCGTTAATCTTGATGAATGATCGCCTTACGCTGTCTGAGGACAGCGTCAGCACCTGGCCATCAGGAGAGGGGGGGAGTTTATGTGCTGGTGTGCTGTTACTTGCCTCGAACCGAGCAAAGAACTCATTCAGTTCATTCAGCGCAGAGGCTGAGCTGTCACAGGTCTGGGGGGGTGGTTTGTAGTTTGTGATGGTCTGTATTCCCTGCCACAGACTGCGTGTATCCCTGCTGTCCTTGAAACGGTGAGCTATTTTCCCAGAATACTGCTTCTTTGCCTTTCTGATGCCCCGGTCCAGGTTGTTTCTGGCTGCCCTCAGGCCCACCTGATCTCCCGCTTTGAAGGCAGCATTCCTGGCTCTCAGGAGTCTGTAAACCTCAGCTGTCAGCCATGGCTTCTGGTTAGCCCGAACAGTGATGGTTTTAAGGTTGGTTACATCATCAATGCACTTGGTGATGTATGAACATACAGTGTCTGAGTACTCCTGGAGACATGTGGTGTTGTTTGTGGTAGCAGCTTCTTTGAACATACTCCAATCTGTGGTGTCAAAACAGTCCTGGAGTGCCTCTGAAGACCCCTCTGGCCACACTCGTATCTGCTTGCGGACTGGTTTTGTGACTTTCACCAGTGGCCTGTATGCTGGCTTTAGCATAACACAGATATGGTCAGAAGCACCAATGTGGGGGAGGGGGATGGCTCTGTAGGAATTTTTCATGGTGGTGTAAACCTGGTCCAGGGTGTTGTTTCCTCTTGTTGCAAAGTTTATGTTTCTGTATGTTTTTGGAAGAACACTCTTTAAATCTGCATGGTTGAAATCACCAGCCGTGATGAGAAAAGCATCAGGATGGGCTGTTTGTTGCTCACTGATGTGCAGATATAGTTCATTTAGTGCCTCACCTCTATCTTTGCTGTTGGAGCTTGGGGGGATATATACAGCAACAATCAAAACAGCTGTAAACTCCCTCGGTAAAAAGAACGGTCTGCATTTAATAGTCATGAACTCCACTAAAGGTGAGCAGTGTTTGTAGACCACAGCAGCATCACGACACCATGCGTTGTTGATGTAAACACAGAGCCCCCCTCCCCTTGTCTTACCTCCCTCGGGGGTTCGGTCCGCTCTGTAGCATGTTAGCTGCTCCAGCTGAATAGCATGGTCCAGAACGTTGTTGTTGAGCCACGTTTCCGTGAATACAAACACACAACAGTCTCTCACAGTCTTTTGTGTCGTTCGCAGCAGGCGTATATAATCCAATTTGTTGTCCAAGGAGCGCACGTTAGCCAGAACCATGGATGGGATCGCCGGCCTGTGTGGGCTAGCTGCTAGCCTCGCTCTGATTCCTCCGCGTTTACCCCGCTTCTGTTTCCTGTCACGCCGCTTGTGGCGTTTCCATGGCGGGCGCGGTGAAGCGTCACGCCGCTTGTGGTACTTCCACGGCGGGCGCGATGGAGGGAAGGTCGGGGCTGGCTTCCAGAGCAGCTCGCAGTCACGAAGCTGATGTAACTCCACCTCGAGCTCATGTAGCTTCTCCTGGAGTTCGCTGTTTATTCCCAAATGAGCGGTTTTTCCGACATCAAGCAGGAATTCACGGCTATACTTGCGTTCTTGAACACGTAGACAAGACAAAGACGTGCCGGCAAATTGCGGCGTGCAGGACAAGACAGACGAAAGCACCGTGTTGCTGGGAGAGAGAGAAGCCGCAACGTTTGCACGCGCCGCCATGTTGGAGGATAAGCCTCCCACCCTCCTTTTCATTGATTTATTGTTCCAGTTTATTCATCTTTTTATCCTGTTAAGCACCTTGGTCAATTCAAGGCATTGTTGGAAGGTGCTATACAAATAAAGTTTATTATTTAAAGTTTATTATTAAACTGGCGCCTCTATGGAACACCAAAATGGTCAAATTTAAATAAATAAATAAATAATTAAATAAAACATTATAAAATAAAAGTATGTTTTATATTAAAGGTTCACTATGTAATTTCTGCAGTACGCTGGGACTTAGAAAATTTTTCATCAGGTAAAAGCATTCTGCTCCCTCCCCCTCAGAGCCATATATGACTCTGAGGGGGAGCCACAGTCCGTTCTCTGTTGAATTTGAGTTCTGCAGCTCCGCCCCTTGCTGTGTGTTCGCTCGGAGCGCTTCAATATTCTGTGATTTTATGTTAAAAAAAAAAACGTTTTAAAAATATAATAAAACCATGGAGCATTTGTCCAACAACACAAAAACCAGCAGAAATCATCAGAGCTTCACGAAGCCACGTTGGACATGATTTAATCGCTCGTGACTTCCTCTTTCTGTCAGTGCAAGTCTGGAATGCTCCGCCCCCACTACATGTCCTGTCTGCGCTGCGAAGTTCTGTGATTATATGTTAATAAAACTTTTTAAAAATTATAATAAAACCATGGAGCACTTGTCCAACAACACAAAAACCAGCAGAAATCAGCAGAGGTTCACGAAGCAACGTTGGACATGATTTAATTCGCTCGTGACTTCCTCATGTCTGTCAGTCGATGTCTGGTATGTCTGGAATGTTCCGCCCCCACTACATGTCCTGTGGCAGACGCTGCGAAGTTCTGTGATTATATGTTAATATAACGTTCTAAAAAATATAATAAAACCATGAATCACTCGTCCAACAACACAAAAACACCCTGAAATCAGCAGAGCTTCACCAGCCACTTTGGACATGATTTAATTCGCTCGTGAGTCGTGACAAATCAATTTCCTCATTCCTGTGAGTGAAGGATGAAGCGATCACTTGACTTTTGGCAAAAAAACAAAATAAAAGTCCAGCTCTGGGATGAAGAAGGGATATTTAATACATTTGTGTCACATACAAATCAGTCCTGCATCGCTTTGCAATCCTTTGAATGAGAATGTGCGCGGCGCTGAGGCTGGGACAGGCGGGGGCGTGGGTTGGGGCGTGACAAACAACTCTGTTTTTATTGGCTGGTCATTGTCCGGGTCACTCTGTGTTTTTAGTGTTTTTATAAATGCTGATAGAGAAGCAAGGGGACTATAGTTTTTTTCAGAGATTACTTTGTCTAACATCAGTCTGTCAGTAGATAGTGACAGAGTGAAGAAATATGTTAAAAATATATTGTTAGAAAAGTTACAGACTGCATTACAAAGTTACATAGTGCAGCTTTAATAAGCACATTTTCAAATAATTATTTTTGTCAAAATAATGAGCTTAGACACTTGTTTCATAATTTATTTATTTAATTTTGACCATTATGATGTTCCATACCTTACACAGCAGAATTTTTTAATTAATAGTAAACAAGAGTAACAATGACAAAAACTCACAACAACATGTCAAATACAAGCAAGCATTATACCATACAAGAATCACAACTCCTAATGACTACAATTCACGTTGATTGCAAAGGCTCAAGAAAGGACTCAACAATTCTTGAAAATAACTAATTCACATAAATAATGAAAAAAGGAAAGGAATTAAAAGAGAAAATAAAAGAAAGATAAAAAATAACAAATAAATAAATAAATAAAAGACAAATCAGGGGGCTAGAAACTAAAAAACTTCTAACTCATGTAATTTTACTGCATTTACATTCTGCATCTTTATTAGACAACTTAAAAATAAATATCATTTTTGAGAGCATTGATAGAGAGAGATCATTTTGCGTATCGACATTTGTGGATATAGTATTTTTTTTACAATAATCAGAACATTTACAAAAAAATCTAAGTTTTTATCTTTAATGAATAAGCCAAATTGAATATTTAAATCCAAATTTATTCCTTTAACAGACAGGAAGTTGTGAAGTTGTTCCCATAAGTTTAATACTTCTTTACATTCATAAAACAAATGTTTAGAACTTGTTTCCAAATGAATTTTACTCACAGCATGTATTTTTATTAGGATATTGCTGTAAATGCGGTCTTGCAAGGGTTACACGGGCTCGGCTGCGCCCCCTGGTGGTCGGGAGGCCTCCGTGCAGTTCTCTCTGCAGAGGATGAGCTCAGCAGACTGCTGGCTGTTATTATGTCCGCCAAAGAGACAACACCCAAACAGAGTGCGGTCAAAACAGACAAACTGCGCTCAGCTCAGCGTCTGATGAAGAAGAGCGCCGGAAGGACGACCATGAGTCACGAATGAGGTCTGCAGAATGTCTTTCAAGGTAAACCAGGCTTTCTCCATCCATCAGTGGCCGTGCACGCGACCTGACAGGAGGAAGGCCCCTCGTCACCATCACGGTGCAGCTCGGGTTTGTTATGATGCGTGTAAATGAAGCGCACAAACAGCGAGCTGACTGTGCGCGCTCTCGTGCGCGTTTTAAGATATCAAACAGCTCTCGGTTCAGACTATTGCAAGTTACACTTGGGTATTTCGTTTAAGTGCTGGTTTGTTCTGAAGACAATTGAACTGCAATACTGTAATTGGATATATCAGTTAATTTTTGGTTGAATGTAACTATTAGATGGCTTTAATTATTATTGCTGGATAAAGAAGCTGAACTTAATGGGATTAGTGTTCTACAGATGTTAAGACTTGATCCTCTTAGCTTTAAATGGATTCTGTAGAAACTAATGATCATTTACCTGTTGAAGTCTCTTTAGCACTTTGAACGACCTCATTTTGAATAATTAAAGGTTAATTTCTGACTGCACTAAACATCGAGCGTCAATTAAATAAAATCTAGACATTGCGTATTGCCTCAAGATTCTGCTTAACAGGAGCTGTCATGTTGTATTTTTGGAACCAGAGTCTGTGCATTAGGAGAGAGAGGGAGTAGAGAAAGGTCAGAACGGAGGGTTGAAACTCTAAATGTGGGGACAATGACAGGCAAAGGTAGAGAGCTGGCTGACATGATGCAGAGAAGGAAGGTAGATGTTAGCAACTGTAGTGTTTCCCCATACAATTATATAGGCGGGGCGCACCGCCCTGTCAACAGAACCGAGCGCCCCGCCTACCAAATCCCCCCCCCCACACACACACACACTCCTACCTGTCCGCACTGACGTAATGCTAAACTAGCAGCTCGCAATGCAGGTGCACTAGCTAAAAACTTAAAAGTGACATGTCCAGGGTGCGTCCTGCTTCTCGCACAGTGTTGGCTGGACATGGACACCAGTGACCCCTGTGATCTGAAAAGAAAAGAGGGTAAAGATAATGGATGGATGGATAGAACCTCTACTATAACACCAAAGTTCATGCTCAATAATCCAGGTATAAAATCCAACAATGTTCAGTCAGGTCATCTGGACAGTTTCTTTTGTGTGCTGAGATGTTTCATCCATCATCCAATGTCAACCTCTACTATAACATTTCAGAAATAATACTTGTTTTTTTACAGAAATGATCGTTTTCTGTTTTGATGACTTATCCAGACAGCATGAGTGTATCCTCGACACATGGTGGTGACGCCTAAACACATCGGCTGTAGTTGGTGCATATCACACAATTTAATGGTGGTTTCAATGTCTGTGTTTGTTGTGCTTCTTCACCCCCAGAAAGAAACACCTCTGGCCAATGCTGTGTTCTGGGCAGCGAGGAAGGGAAA
>JBBPBX010028125.1:3087-19165 GCA_038048925.1 Garcialebias charrua
TCTGATCTCATGTCCAGGTCAAGTCCAAGTCAAGTCTCAAGTCATTGATCTCAAGTCCAAGTCAAGTCTCAAGTCTCTGATCTCAAGTCCAAGTCAAGTCCAAGTCAAGTCCCTAATATTTGAGTGACACCGTGAATGAATGTATGCTATTCATTCGCAAACAATGGACATTAAATGTCTCTCCTTTTAAAAATATCCAGGTTAACATTAGATTAACACACTGACGCTAAGCTTGTTTGTAGCAGCTGCTAACAACCTTTTAGGCAGTGACTGACTACACGTTACAGCTTATTTTTATCTGAATGTAGAGGCCAAAACATTACATTAAATGTCTCTCCTCAATTCAATTCAGTTCAGTTTATTTATACTGTATAGCTCCAAGTCACAAGTTGTCTCAGGGCACTGAACAGAAACAATCAAATGTAAAAATAATAAGTTAACAGAAACTTTAATATAAAAATAATGGTAACACTATTTATCTGAGGAGACTGCTTTGAGTTTAAAGCTGGGGTATGTAAGATTGTAATGTAGTCTGTAACTTTTCAAACAATATATTTTTAACATATTTCTTCACTCTGTCACTATCTACTGACAAACTGATGTTAGACAAAGTAATCTCTGAAAAAAACTATAGTCCCCTTGCTTCTCTATCAGCATTTATAAAAACACTAAAAACACAGAGTGACCAGGACAATGACAGCCAATAAAAACAGAGTTTGTAACCAGCCAATTAAAAACAGAGCTTGAATTTGAATCAGCCAATATAAACAGAGCTTGGCTCTGAGGGGGAGGGATCAGAATGCTTTGCCTGTTGAAATTTTTTCTAAGTTCTGCACTCTACAGAAAGTTACACATAGCACCTTTAACTCCATGTTATAAAAAAGCTACAGTAGTTAGCCAGAGTTATTTCAGGATGAAATAATTTGAACTTCTGTTTGAATTTAATGCTATGAACTTTTTCCTTTTTGTTACATTTACCGGTACTATGAATTTCTCACAGGGCAGAGAGCCAACATGGAGGACTCACAAACATATACAGTATTATTATTATTATACAGTACAAATAATATTGTCCAGTGTCTGATGCTGCAGTCATGTTACTGAGCTCCCACTGATGGGCTAACCTGGTTCCACCACAGCAGCAGGATCCTCAGACAGAACAGCTGGTGGGATGTCCTGGTATCTGCAGCCCTCTCTCCATTTGTTTCTTCATGGACATGGAGCTGTGACATTATGTTGTGCCTCTTCCTCAGCAAAACGCTCCTCCAGTGGAGACTTTCTGGACAGACTGCAGGGAGGTTCCTAAACAAACAACAGGTTTATCAGTATTATCAGTAAAAAGAGATTATTAAATCATTTTTAAGACTGAGAATGTATACAATTATTAGCTCTGTTGTTATTGCCTAACTAACCTATTCAATAATTCTTCAAACTGTGACATTCACTCATAATGGAATGAAAGAGAACATAAACAGAAATTATATAATAATGAAAACTAGAGACATTAAAACATTTTAAAAGACACAGAGAACTTTAAATGAATTAAGAATGTTAATAAGTGTTGGATTTGAGTGCAATGTAAGTGCAGTCCATGGTTGAATTGAATCCACATCTGAAAAGGGATGCAACCTTTTCACAACATATGCTGTAACTGTTCTGTGGCACTCTTCATTCAGTTGAGTTTACACTGATGTATTTACCTTGGACAGTCACTGGTGAACACTGTGAAGCCATTTCAGGTCGTTTGTCTAAGAAAAAAAAAACGAGCTAACGTTAGCATCGTGTTTGTATTGAGCTGACTTACCGCTTTAAGCGGAGTATAACTTGTTAGCTGCCTTAATGTTGGTATGAGATGTAGTTTATAGTTTATTTATTTACCATCATGGAGCCGAAGAGGTAGCGATCAGCGAAAAGTTCGGCGGAGCGTTTTGCAGACGGACCACTCTGTACTTCCGGTCGGATACGAAGCAAAAATAATCCGGTGGAGTACGTCAAAGACGGGACACTATTTTACTTCTCCACCCTCCTTTGCATGATAGAAAATTATTGCAAGTGCTGCACTGACCTGACTGGTCATTTTATTAAATTAGTACGCTATCGATAGCAGATGCACACTTCCGGTGGATTCTTCTTCGTTGGTTTTCGGTGGCGGCTACTTCCGGTTGGCTAACTAGCATCGAACATAGGAATCGCAAATTAATATTTTGAACGATTTCGGGAAAACCGCACAGTTAGTCCCGGTTCAGAACAATTCTCGATGCTCACGAGTCTCAAATGGCGAGTCCGAGTCGAGTTGGAAGTCTTTTGAATGCAAGTCCGAGTCGAGTTGGAAGTCTTTTGAATGCAAGTGAATGCAAGTCCGAGTCGAGTCTGAAGTCTCTGTTTTTGCGACTTAAGTGCGACTCGAGTCCGAGTCCCAAACTCGAGTCCCCATCTCTGTTAGGTATTTTGTGGTGTTATTTCAGTTTCCAATTTCATATGTTGGTGCGTGGCTTGTATAAAACGTCTCGTTCTCACAGCTTCATTCATTCAGAATTGAAAAAGACTTCTGGACAGAAGTCGAAACGTTTTCTGCAACAAATAAAGTCCAGTTGATCCTGTATTGAACGCCTTTTTTGATTTTATCATGTCCTGGACGACTGAGAATCTTCACCAGCATACTGTGTGGTGTGGTGTTGCGAGTAGATTTGTGACTTGTCACCCTTCTTCAGCCATTTGATGTGCTATAGTTCAGAAACTGTAACATGCAGTAAAGTCAACCTTCAGACCTCATTATTGCACTGCACCTCATGCTCCCATTGTTGTTGGTGCAAGAGACATCTCTCATTACAAGTTCTGTTGGAGAATATGTCTCTTTAATTCCAACAGGAATCATATGCACATCTTATGGCTGTCTATCACTATGGTTACACCAGCAGGCTCTGCAAGCTACCGCAGGTTTATCAAGAAAGCTCAGGTTCCTTATGACAGTCAAATCATAAATAAAGAGGTAGAGTTGTGGGTAAAGCAGACTTGCCTTGTTCCTGGTAGCTTAAATGATGGGAATCTTGAATCCCCTATAGCTTACCAGCTGGATGGAGATTCTGACCATCCATCCAGTACAATTAAATGATTATGATCTCTTCTTTCTGTCTCTTACCTATCAGTTTTTTCTCTCCTCTCCTTCTATCTTCTCTCATCCTTTTTAAGCTGAGAAGTGTTGCTCTCTTTGTCATAATGGCACAATTTCAGCCTCTTATTCTCCATCTATGTTCCCCTTCCTTCAGCACCATCTAACGTTCTCTGTCCGTCTCATTTCCCCTGACGCCTTTGTGGACAGAGACAGAATGCTGAGGCATTCTTCCCAACGCGCTCTCTCATTACTTCTCCCCCTTCTTGTCCATGCTTGTTTCACCTTTCCAACCGTCACTGTGGCTTCTCATCTCTCTTTCTTCCCCTCTCCTCATTTACTCTTGGTTACAATGCTTAGATTAGGTTGTCAATGCCATTTTACTTCTTAGTGCTACTTCATTGTTTTAGACTCTTTATCCCTTTTTTCCCTGTCTTCTTTCTCTTTGTTACTTCAAGCAGTGTTTTATGATGCTGACCTGTGACCAAGAGAAGTCACCTTGAATAATGGGCAAGCAGCAAGGAAGACAGCATAGCTGCACTTCAGTGTTTATTAGCTTTTTATCTAAACAACCCTGAAATAACTCCAAACCTCTCCACCTTTTTCCCCATAGTCAACATGAACCCTTTCCACATTTTTTATGTCTCGTCTTTTCCTGTCGTAGTTTGCATTGTGAACTCTACAGCCCCCACTCCTCTCAGTGTTTTTCTGCCCTTCCACTGTTTTGCCTTTATTTGCTCCCTGTCTCTCTTCCTTTCCTCACCCAGCACTCTTTTGTTTTCCTCCTCAGATGAGATTGAGATGCTGGAGCGCCTCTGGCTGTCGGGTATCTGCCATAATGACAAAATTGAGGTGATGAGCAGTAAACTGGACATTGACAACATGGCTGGGGTGTTCTACATGCTGCTGGTGGCTATGGGCCTCAGTCTGCTGGTGTTTGCCTGGGAACATTTAGTCTACTGGAAACTGCGCCACTGCATGGCTACAAGTTCAGGCAAATTAGATTTCCTCTTGGCAATCAGCAGGGTAAGTGTTTTTGTCTTAGTGTGTAGTATATATGAATTTTTACACTAGCACAACAAATGCCTTGCTCTTTTGCTGACACTCAAAAAAACGTTAACACATAGTGTTGTGCTTCTCATCACTGCTTGTCACATCTTGCAACATTTTATCATCATATGGATTGTGATGAGTGCTTTCTGTACTATCATTTAACAAAGGATATAAATGTTGGAATGTGTAAAGTCTTGTGCCATATGATTATTTTGTAATATTCATTGTGTATCTTGTTTTTTTTGACTGCGATTTTGACTGAAATAATCCACACCATATCCATATAAGTAACAGCAACATTGATTGTTTTTATTTTTCCACCACTATAATTTATGTACTTCTGTATGCAGTTTTACTTGTTACACAGAGCACGGCTGGACTATAAGTAGAAGTTATCTAAAGACACAATGTACCGTATATTATAAAAACTGAAAGTTATTTGGAGTCATTGCTTACATCTGTTTTCGGTTTTACCTACTCAGTTTTTTTTTTATTACATCTGCACCATAAAGGCTCCCACATACTTGGGCATTCTTCCCTCCGCGGAGGTCCACACGTACTTGACTCAATGTGGACTCGAAGCGGACATCTGCCAGACATGTCCACGCAAAGATACATGTTTATGACCACGCATGCATACTCTGTGTTGCACAATAAATTGCCCGGCGACGGTGATCACATCGAACTGTTTTGTATGCAACACCAACCGCTCTCTGTGGTCCGAGCAACAAGTTGCAATGATGCGCAGCATTACAGGTGTGGTGACAGTATGGTGGCTGCCCTGGTGGTGCAGAAACAGGCTAAGCACAGTCTAACTTGTTAGAATCCATTCTAAAATATTCTAAATGTTTCTCACTGTCCATTGTCTTCATGTCCTTCATCAGTGTAAACCTAGCAGGTCTGAGGTCTAAATGTCCGTTTTGGTATAATTTTGAATTTACCCTTATATTTTCATCATAAAAACTATTTAACTTGCCTTATTTGGTATCATCTTTTTCAGCACAACCTCAGCTTCATGATTCTACAGTCTTTGTTTCATTTTGACAAAATGCATTATCACATTGGAGCAAAAATAACATAAAAAAATGAAATCCGTGTTAGTAAAATATTGATATGTTTACTATGAAATTCACAAAAATATTTAACGAACCATTTTGACAGCCTAAAATGAAAATTTCATTGGTATACTTTAAGAACGTGTGTACAAACTTAGTAAAAAACAAATTAGTATACATAATTTTACATCATAAACTGGGCAATTTCCCATGTGGTTTTTTTTACCACTATTTACACTATGTGTCAAAACAAGTATCTTCCTCACAAATTCTCTGTTTTTTTCCCCCTTTCATTCTGACAAACACACCACAAACCTACTACAAAACTCTGCACACACACTAATTCACACTAATACATCAAAAAAACAAATAAAACAGCTAGACTGACCTGTAAGAGTGCTGGGTTTCTTCTCCTCCCTCCCCCCCCAAAAAAACGCTGTTTCTGTGTTTCTCCGATCAGGAGACAACATGAAGGAAAAACGTTTCTGATTGGTTGTGAACAAATGTGTTGTGTTCATGGAAATCCGAAATATGAGTTTCATTTTGAATTCATTGACTTTTTGGTAATAAATCATCAACTGATTGCTCTACACACGAGTAACATGCACCCAAAAATATGGTAACATTTATCTGTCATATTTCTGGTTGTATTTTGAAGTAAATACAAAACAAAATCAATATAAAAACATTACTTTTATAAAGTTTGGAGTCTCTGGTGTCCAACGGAATTGAATGGAACACTTCACATGCGTGTGTTGTTTAAAGAGTCTATTTATAGTCATGACGTCATGCCCGCAAATCTGCGGGCTTAGACCTGAGAGAGTTTTAACCTTCTTCATCCCTGGTCTGGTTTATGTACCACCCTCTTTTCTTCTTTTTTTTGCCAAGAGGCAAGCGATCTTCCTCGTCTGTTGACACCATGACTGAAATTGTGAGAAATGAAGGAATTTGTCATGAGAGAATTTAAATCTATACGCTCGAGTATGAAGTCTCAATCGTCTGTGGACAGTACGTGTGGAGTCTGCGCGGCTCACGGAGTACCCTATGCCCGAGTATGTGGGGACCTTAATGGTTTTCTTCACATACTATATGTTGTGTTTTTGTATTTTAAAACAAACATTAAGTTGATATATTTTAGTGTAAGATAACAGATTTTTTTAAACATCTGTGTAGGTTCACCTTTTGAAATATCTTTTTTTGGAAATTAACTATTTGTTTGCAATGTTTTTCACATAGGGCATGTATAGCTGCTGCAGCTTTGAGGATGAAACAGCACCAGGTGGCCCTAAATCTTTGCCTTCACATCACCACACAGCAATGGTTACCATCCCATCCCAGCCACACGTGGTCTCAACAACTGTGACCAACCCAGCCATTGCCATGGCGCAACAGCAGCCGCAACCACAACAGCAGCAACCTCAGCCTGTTTACAAAACTCCTTTACCAGGCTCTCCTCCCACTGTGGTGCATTCTGGAACTGGACTGGGCTCTTCCAACATCCCCATCGCTGGTGCGCCCCTCCCTTGCTCCACTTTCTTGCCCCGGCCAGACCGCAGGCTGGCTGTTGTGGATCGCTGGAGACTGCCTAAATCTGCTACAGCTACCAACCCTTTGGCTGTAAGAGGGGCCATCACTGATATGGGACCATTTGCCCAGAAGGTTCCACCGAACTGGGCTTCAACAGCTGGAGGAGGTGGGGGACTCGATGGTTATAAGAGATACTATGGTCCCATTGACCCTGAGGGTCTGGGGTCCTGCATGGAACAGCAGGCAGGATCCCAGACCCCCAAGACTATACCCAGGGGCCACCCTCAACCCCCTCCAGCTAGTGTGGCCTTCTACTCAGAGAAAGGCATGGACCATGGGATGGGGAAGAGGGTGATGGGAGGTGGCAGTGGAGGTCAGGGGAAAGGGCCTGGTAAACCTCTGGGCACTCCCAGACTGCCTCCTAAGAGTCAGGCCCCTTTGCCTCCTACACCTCCTCTGCCACATCCCTCTCCCCCTCTCCCTTCATCCTTCTGGAGAAAGCGAAGGCCCAAGAAGCCCAAAGAGCCTGGGGGGCCACTTTACGAGAACATTCTGCCTCTGGGGCGGAGGGGAGGAGCAAGAGACGGTGTGAGGGAAGGAGGAGGAAGGAGGGCACGACCCCTTTCTCCTCCACTCTCACTTCCTATACCAGTTCCCCTCAGCCCCTCATACACCCCTCCTTCTCCGTCTGCATCTTTGCACTATACATCATCATCCTCTACGTCAACCTCCTCGTCAACATCCACGTCCTCAACTGCCTCGTCTTCTCGCTCCACCTCGCCCACCTATTCCTTCAGCTCCTCCAGGAGCACACGAGATAGGACTGGAGGACTTGATGAGGAAGACGACGATGATGATGAAGAGCTGACAGAAGAATCGAGCCTTCTCTTAGGGAGAGGAAGAGAGAGGGAGCGCTCAATCATCCGGCCTCGTTCCTTCAGCCATGGCCGCTTGCCACCACCAGTACCCCCCAGGAAACCACGCACATCCTGGGGTGACAGAGAAAGAGAACGGGGAAGGGAAAGAGGGGGGAGCCAACTGTCTCAGCTCCAAGAGTGGTGGGCAAGCTGGAGTGAAAGGGAGAGGAGTGGAACAGGTGGTGATGCTGACAGGCAAAAGAGGGAAAAGAAGAGGAGAAAAGAAAAGGAGAAAGAGAAGAAGAAAAAGAAAAAGAACAAAAAGAGGAAAAAGAGGGAAGAACGAGAAAGAGAGCGTGAGAGAGAAAGGAAGCGCAGAAAGGTGAAAAAGAAAAAGAAGAAGGTATTGAAAACAAAGAAGCATAAGAAATCAACTGGGGGGAAACGGTCTGAGCCAGAGGATGGGGATGTAGAACCTGAGAGGGAAGGGGAGGCAGAGAGAGAGAGAGATGGAGGAATGCAAGACTACTCTTCCTTTTCTGCCCAGTATGGCAGCACATTTGGTGAGAAGGGGCGGGATTCATGGGAGGGAGAACGAGAAAGAGGCAGAAGAGAAGGAGTAGAGGAGGACATTGATAGGGATGAGGAAGACAGTGGAAGAAGTAGGGAGAGGCGTCCAAAATCTTCACACTCTCATTCTAGACATCGCACCCTCAGTAAACGCTACCCCAACCCCAATAAGTTCCCTGCATCTGTCAAATTTTGGATAAATGGAAGAGGAGGTAACACAAATGCTCCTCCATTGTCTCTCCACCCTCAGTAAACGCTACCCCAACCCCAATAAGTTCCCTGCATCTGTCAAATTTTGGATAAATGGAAGAGGAGGTAACACAAATGCTCCTCCATTGTCTCTCCACCCACTCCTTCCGTCCTCCAAGCAACTAAAAAGTGGAGGGTTGGATCGAGAAGACAGTGGCAAAGTAGGAGAGCGTCGTCCTCTGTTGATGCGTTATGAAAAAGAGAAAGCACAGACAAGAGAAGGGCTGTCCTTCCATGAATGGGACTCAGATGAAGATGATGTTGATGATGATGATGGATGAGGAGGAGGAGGAAGAAGAAGAGAGGGATAGAGTGAGGGAGCGTTTGGAGAATAGGGGAAGGAGGTTAGGTAGGGGGGCTGTTTCTGAGTCAGAGAGGGACAGGGCCAGGGTGGATGACAGCTACTCAGATGAGGGCTCTTCAGGGGAGTTTGGACATTTCGAAAGATACTGGGAAGAAGGTGCAGGAGGGAGCGGCACTGGGATAGGGGGAATTGGAGGGGGAGGTTGGTTCTTTGGTACCTACCCATCGAGAGAGAAGGGAGGCAGCATCAATAGTCGAGATCATTCATTACTTGGAACTCGTGCAGAGGGATGGATTGGTACTGATTTCTGTGGATCTGGACATGGCGTTGGTTGGGCACCAGGGGGAGGGAGTGGAGGGCTGGACTCCCAGTGGCCCCTACCTCCAACAGCATTCCCCCCACCTAGACGTTACTGGTCTATGGACAAAATTCCTGTGAAGGGAGAGAAAAAGTGGAAGAGTGGTGGAGGTAAGAGGAAAGGACGAAGTAGGGAAAGAGCAGAGGAACCAGGACGGGCAACTGTGTGTTCTTGTAGCCTTTACCCCCAACCACATCCTTATCCACACTCCCATAGTCGCTCACACATCTCCCACTCCAAGAGAGGAACCTCAGCCCTTTCCCATAGCCAAGAAGAGCTTCTCCCCCACTGCCAAAGCTTCAGCGGGGGTTCACGTCCAAAACCTTTGCCTCCCAAACCAGATTCCAATCAAGCCAAATCAGGCAGCCAGTCTAACCTCAGCCTCAACACACAGCCTACAGATCATCAACCGCAACCTTCACCATCACCACCACAGCAGCCATCTATGTCTCCCACTTCCCTCCCGATGCCCATCCCACCTCCCTCCTCTTCAGCCTCTATCTCACCACCAGCAGGGGTGGGGATGGCAGGCCAGGCTCAGGCAACAGCCAGTGCCAAACTTCAGTATCAGAGACTGCGCTCTGTGCCACAGCCACGGAGGTTCTATTCTCCCCACCTGCCACTCAAAGCCAAGAGTCTGTGCTCACGTCGAGGGTCAGCCCACTTCTCCAGCCTGGAGAGTGAGGTATGACAGGGGGAGAGGAGAGAGGGAGACGTGGGAGCAAGCACCAATGCTATTGAAAACCATGGTGCCATGGCAGCTGGAGCCATGGACGACAACAGTGATATGGCTGCCTTGGTGACCATAGGTAATCAGTTAGCATCCATCACTACAGGAACTAATATGGAAAGTAGTTCTATTGCTAACACTACTCTCAGTGAGGGCAACACTACTGCCACCCGCTCGATTGTACGTGTACTTATGAGAGCAACGGTGAGATGCCACACAAGGGTTAGCTACATCCGTCTGGATGGTTCCCATGACGATGAGAGCGAAGGTGAGGCTGCATCACCGGGGACACCAGCTCCAGAACTTCTTCTATGCTCAGAAATGAGGTTTGTGATGTCATCTTCGATTCTCCTCCCCTCCCCAAGTCACAACTTTGGATAACAGTAGTCTCCAACCTGTGAGTAATGATGTCACGTATGCACACACACATATCTGCACACACAAAAACAAACACACACAGTATGCTCAAAACGTCTCCCTCCCTCTGGCTTTGAAAACACACATCTCTGGGATGAGGAGAGACCCACCTTTTCTCAAAACATGCCGATGTTTGGTCTGTAGAGTCTGGCTCATTTTCCTCATGGGCTGTTGGCTTTTGAACCAGAATGGAGGACTGCTTCTTGGTGTTTGAGAGACTACTCCCTCCTCTTCCCTTTTTTTAAGAAAAAGCAATGCAGTCACTTCTCTCTCATGCACTGTCTGCCTGATCACCATTCAATGGACAGTGAGCACAGTGCTAATTATTTGCCCTTTGGCCTCTTGACACCATCAGACCCATCTAGCTCTACCCCAGGACCATCTGATATGATGTCACGTTTTACAAAAAAAAAAAGAAAAGAAAAAAAAACTTTTAACCAGTCACACTGAACAGGAACCTCTTTTCCTCTACCCTGCTGGAGCTTGTCTTGTCACCTCTGGTCCAATTGGGAAATATTTTCCAAGTTTCAACGAATCTGAACAAAACAACTTAAAAGAAGAAGAAGAACAACAAAAAAACATGTAGCAAAATTTATTTCTCTGTCTTTATTTTTATTTCTTATTCAGACATCTCTCCTCATCCCTCTTTTTAATTCTGTCCAAATGTTTCTCTGACTGTGTTCGTGTTTTAATAGGAGGCTGGATGTGGCTAGTGTTGGAAGTGGGAATGATTTAATAGCAATGCCAAATTTCACCTTTTTAGCTTTTACACAAAATTGGTTTTCAAGTAATTTTTGTGATAAAATCTTGTCTTTTGTCTTGAAGTGTGAACAACGCATCATTTCATCCTCAAGTAAGCAGATCCAGGGGATGATTAGTGCAATATCTGTAATTGGCACTAGATGGCTGCATAATATTCAAATAAGCTTTCGAGAAAGTTGTGCAGGAAGTTTGTGCTTGATTTATTTGTAGAAACACCACAGGTTTGAAGTAGTATGCAGCTATGAACTTAATTACTTCTATGAAAGTGTTCAGTCAGGATTTATTCTGAGGAACTAGGGGATTTCAAACCAGGAGCTGTGTATTTTAGCTCTCTAAGGATGCAATTCTGTGTTGACACTATTATGTGTCTTGGCTGAGTTTGTGGATGATGGATTATGTGAAGCACAAAATTCCTCATTGTATTTTTCAGTCATGTGTGCCACAGTTGTAAATGCACAATTTCAAGGTAGCATATTTTGCTGACTCAGCTCTTCACTTGATAACTAATGTTGCTGTTGTAAACGATAAATTTCCCATTAACCAAGGTTCAAATTGTTAAAAAAAAACAAAAAGAAAAAAAAACAATTGTGCTGAAGTGATCATCCTGCTTTGTCTTTTTCCTTTTTTGGCAAATAAGACAGAATGACATGCTGTGAATGTTTTGAGGTGCATATACAGTAGCTGAAATATCAGTGAATGCAGTCAACGATAACTCTTATGATTGAGATTATCGAGTGATTGTTTGACTTTGAGCAATATTCCCACCTTCAATGTGACAGGGATGCAGTGGCACATCATTGTAGTTGCTTTTCTTTGGATTTAAAACTGGATATGTCGTTTGATTCAGGGTCAGATGTTTCACTTCAATTAATGTTTTTACTAGCAGAAGATTTTTAAACTAATTTGGTCAGATATGTTCGTAAGTGGATTAAATCCACAACTTTTGGCTATAGGTAATACATTTAAAAAATGCTACATGTTCAAGACTTAAGAGTGATATGTAGCGTTGTACCTTCTGTGCCAAACGCCATCCACTGTTTAGCCGTACAAACATTGCAGTGCAAATACTATTTTCATGACCGCAACATATCCACTTCATCTCTCACGCTAAGACCAGCCACAGCCCAGCCATTTGTCTATCGTAGTTGAATGTAATGTTGAATTAATGTAGCAAAAGAACACCTTCTTACTTTGTAGTTTTAGTTCGTTTGAATGCTGTTTGTAAAGGCTAGTAGGAGGGGGGTGGTTGACCTGCTATGCGAGGGGCTGTGCATTGTGTTTGTGCATGTCGTCACAGATCGGAGGGTTAGTCGACCTTTTTCACGTCCCCTTTTTTCACTCTTTTGCCCTTCTTGAGGTCAGACTGTACCTTTTATCTGCACATGGATTGCTTTTTTTGTAAGTCTCTGTGGGGCTATTTTTAAAACGACATGTTTTTAGAGAAATGCTTTGGCTCTTTCCCATCCCCTTTGGAACGTCCAAGACTCATTGCATGTTTAGCGGAATGAAATTGCCAAGATTTGTGCGGCGGGAGGGCTGTGTAGGTCAGTTGTAGCATTTGGGAACCAGGACATCCACCTTTTTTCTGTGAGATAGCAAGTGCACTCTACTCTGCACCCCAGCAGTGGAAACCACGGCAACAGTCCGACTGTTTCCTGTGTAACACAACACTGTTATTTTCAACCAACTAACAGGGCTTAAACCTGGTTTGTCATTGAGCATCATTGAGTTTTTCTGAGGCACTAATACTTAAGTCTGTGACTGCATGAACAGAACTGACTTTAAAAACCCTCTGGCTCATTATGTTTTATTTATTTTATTATATGCTGAGAAAAAAAAAGAATATATTGAAATATATTATGTTTTTGAGAATGAACCATGTTATACTGTGATTTAACTGAGATATTTTATTGTATTCGATCATCATTTGAATTCTATCATTTATCTATCAAGAAAAATATATGTACAAATAAATATATACATATATACATACAGGTATATATATATATTAGTTAAGTTTGGTATATTTGGAGGAAGTGTTAGATGAAATAGTTTTAAATGTTTTAGCTTTGTAGCAATTCTAGACTCTGAAATCATTTTTGAATTTTGATTCCTCCTATATGACTGTGAAGACATTAGTGCCTGTGCCAAAAAAGACAAGTAAAGGTCAAAACTCTTTATTCATCTGTATCTACTACGGCTTTCAGTCCATCACTCCTCTAGAACTACCTAACATCACATTTTCTTCGATCACTACGTTTTTTTTTAATTTTACACATCCGGTTGTTTTTCTTCTGGTTTTCATGGCCGATCTTCTGTACCATCTATAGCTCTCTTAGTTTAAACTTCCATCGCCAAGTGGTCACATCTTTTTATTATTCAAGCCATTTGTTGACCTTATTTCCTTTTGATCACTTTTTTTACATGTATACATCAACCCATTTCTTTGTCTCTCACTTAGCAAAAAACAGAGACCAGTAGATACTGTGTTCTTGCTCCTTTTGACTGATTGTTGTTGATGATGATCAATTCACTGGTTGATAAAATAATTACTGAACAATGTTACTATTACTGATGTGACTGAAGTGTGCATCTGACGACCACACCACTGTAGCAAGTCTGGGCTGTACCACACCACCAGCGAGCAAGTGGGGCCACAGTTGCTATGGTGTTGCCATGGCGTTTTGAATGGTGTTGCCATGGTGTCCTCTGCACCCCCACCACCTGGTCTCTGCTGGGTAATATAGCATAATGTCCTTCACTTTCTGTGAATCCCTGGTCAAAATATCCGCCACCTGTGCTGAACTTAACGAACGAGAAGTGGAATAGCTAAAGTGTTGAGGAGCAGCATGGTGGCAACATGTCTGCTATCAGTGCAGATCTAGACTGGACTGGTTTAGCATTGAACGTCTTAAAGTCTTTGTGTTGACTAATCCGGAAGTCATCTGTATCAAGTTGCTTCGCATGTTATTTCAAAAGCTTTTTTTTTATCAGTGATGGCCAGAACCAGGTTGAAACTTTTGTCAGCGCTTGCACATTTCTAATATTGAATTGAAATGTTTGATGCTAAGCAGAGAGACGACGCACTGCATGAATTTCAATCAACAGTATGCTGCAGCAGCATGAGTTTGCAATGCTCTCCTTTGCTTGTTTTTCATCTGCAATTTCTGAAAAATGCATACACACACATTTGCTGTGCATGCATATTTAACACCCCATCACCCATGATCCTCATCCTCCGTTAACACTCACTCAGCTGCAATTCAAATCAACGTCTCGAGAAGTCTTATTGTCCCGCACAAGCTTTGCAAATGCACGCTCGTTCGATTGCTTCTCTAAGTTATTAGAAGTGTCCTTGGTGTCAAATTTTGTCCACGTGAGGGAGCTGAAAGCATTCACTATGAATATTCTGCTGGTTTTGAGCTGTCCGTCTTCTTGTCTCTCCTGTCGCTTCTCATAAATCAGTTTCTGTTTAGAGGAGTCACGTTCAATTTGTTTTATTTTGCTCGCTTGCTCCTTTAATTTGCAGCTTTGTTGTGATCGGCTTTGATTTATTAGATTCTCTCGTTGGTCAAAAGGCGTGCATGAAATCACCCAGTCCAGTCTAGAACAGTTTGTAAATGATCCTAATGCAGTCTCAAGATCATTCACCCACCCGCCCCTCATGGCCCCGTGACCTGGTAACCAACACGTGTGGCGCTCCAGAAATCAAACAGGGTCCTCATTGGCTGAAACTGGCCATGATTTATATCAAGGAAATACAGGAGTGTCACACGTAGCACTTGTCAGGTCCAGGGTCTGCATGTTGTGCCATAAAAAGCGTACTCTACTGCAGTGACAGGACACTTATACCCACAGAATCCAGAGTGTGTTCTCACCATTGTACAAGGCCCGGCTCTGCTCCAGTAACCTCGCCAACACTACAGGCCTACTTTCGGGTTGCTAAGGCGAGTTGCTAGTAGGGTGATGTTGCTCCTAGCCCAGACTGGTCTGGTCTATGCCCTAATTTAAATGTGTTAGTTTCTTTGACATTGTCTGTCTGGGGTGGGGCTGGAGGGTCAGTGCTGCACTTACTTCCTGAGAATTGCTTCATAAAATATGATTCTCTCTAATGAACGGCAGTGGTGCTGTGTCTCATTCCAATTTCTTTTGTCACATGCAGTTACGAATATGTCTTTGTGATTGCTGCACTGTGAGGTGTGTGCGTGTGTGTGTGTGTTCGAATGTGCATTTTGCCTTAGGAAGGCATTATCTATGCAAGCTCAGTCTGAACGCTTTAAAAAATGATGGAGAGCTCAAAGAGTAGTTTCTTTGGTCTTCTGAAAGTGTGCGTGTGCATGTGTGTGTGTGTGTGTGTTTCTGCAAGCTTGCTAGCCCAAGTTTCTCGGAGGTCTCCCAGTTCTTGTCAGACTTGTACTTTGATCTTCCTGGACCACGCATAATTTACTTCCGGTACCGTTAGAGAGACCCAACATGGCTAACACTCTGTCTCAACTCTCGGGCGAACAAGTCGGAGCCGCTTCAGCAGCTTAAAGCAATAGTTCAGATCTTTTGAAGTGGGTTCTGTGGAAAGGTTCAAACATCACAATGCTGTTTTTGTAGTTGTGCTTTTTTTTATTTGTTTGTGTTTTTGACAGTTTTCATGTAGGTCCATATGTTTTCATTTGATTCTTCATGTTCAGTTCATCTCCTTTATGCCATCAGCCCCTTTCCCTCAGTCCGTACTCGTCCACAGTCAGCCTCTGCTCCTTAGCCCGGCCCCTCCCACTCACACCTGTTCCCTGTTGTTATTTTGCCCAGATGTTTCCACCAGCCTCAGTCCTTTTATATTCTGGTTTTGCCTTCATCTAGCAGTCCATATTTATGTTTCATTTATGACCTTTTTTTTTTTTTCAAAGGTTTTGCTGCCACATCAACCTTTTTTCTTCTTTAATAAATCTTTTTAGATTTATTTTTTACTCGAGCTCCTCATTTGTGGCTGCTTTCCTGGGTCCAATCCTCACCAGAACCCAACATAAGAACACCTTACTTGTTACCGATAGTTCTTTCCACCCTTCCAAACAGAGAGAAAATATATATATATATAT
>JBBPBX010028125.1:21368-36795 GCA_038048925.1 Garcialebias charrua
TATATATATATATACATATATATTTATATACATGTGTGTGTGTGTGTGTGTCATTCATATGACAGGATATTATGCTTATTTTTTCAATGTGATTCTCTACATTAAATTTTTATCCACATAAACAGCTCACTCGAGTAAAACTGACATCTAATAAACACCTGACACTTGATTGTCAGCGAGGGTGTTGATGAGGGTCTAGAATATGTTTTTGTTCTGCTCCCTTTGCGCCTGAGATCCACTAATTAGCCATGCTTTGTTAGTGTGATGGGCTAATGGCTAATTGCATTGTGGGGCCTCTGTGTGTACATGCAGTAATGACTTAACGCTCTAATAAGATTGAGTTACAGGCACTTGGATCTGGGCTCCCCAAGCACTGATCTCAGGTCAGCGTAATGCTTTTCTCTAATGGTCATGATGCGAGGGTGCAGGAAATAAACAGATCCTTTTTCTCACACGAAGGACTTCCATCACTTCCGTCGCATTGCATGCTGGTCACTTTCAGCTTGCGCTTGTAAAATTCATTTGTTCTGGACCGGTCTGTTGATGAGCATTTCAAAATAAAAGGCCAACTTTATGGCTGATATTTTGACTTGAAAGAGTAAAGAAAGTGCAGGTGAATCCATGAGGGCTGCATTTCACCCATTCAGCTTTCATGTTCCTCAGTTATGTCACCTCCAACTGATCACATGCTCAGACATGCACTCATGAGGAATGTGTGGGAATGGAAGAAGTGCTGCGTCGCTGCAGATGTGCAGCACATTGATCCTGTACTGATCTGCCACTGGCTCCCTGGAGATTTGTAACGTGTGTGTCTGCAGCGCAGGGCTTAACGCACTCTCACTCTCGTTCTGTCTTTTTGTTTCCTCTTTCTGTCCTGATGCTTCGGCTCGTCCATGTGCACTGCAGCAGTCTCGCTCACCTGCACATCTGTCTTCGTAATCTTGCAATAACAGGTGCCCTTCATCTTTCCGATTTGATATTTTTTCAATTATTTTTCCTTTTGACTGACTTTGTCATTTTATTTCACTCTGGCTTTCTCTGTTATTTGTTTTTTTTCCCTACAGTCACCTTATCCTCACATACACGTTTTGTTGTTGTTGTTGTTGCTTTCTACTGTTTTGTAATTTTTATCCCCACCACTGCTTCCTTTTCAATTTCAATGGGTTTACTGCCATACTGTCAAATACACAAGACACAAATGTGTTTATAAAAACAGCTTCACATATTGTAGTGATTGTCATGGTCCTTGGGTTTGTGTGTATTTTTGCGTATTTGCAAATGTTTGTGTGTTTGTTTGTCCATTGGCAAAATATCTCATAAACCAACATACTGTATTTTGAATTAAATTCACACAAATTAATTATTTGATGCATATCTACAACTGATTAACTGTAGGAGTTAACCCCATTCAAGATGGCTGCTACACTTGAGCAAATATAACAAAAATGGCTATAATTCCACAAATTTCATTGGAACAAAAATCTGATATGGTAGTAGCTGAGCATCATACCTAACTCGTACTGTGAGCACTACACTTTGGGTAATTTATTTTCGTTTTTACTTTGGCATTAATCATATCTGTCTGTTATCAAAATATCTCATTAACTACCTGATGTATTAAATGAAACTCTCCAAAAGTAATTATTGGATGTACATTCATAACCATTGGATCCAACCAGGGATTTAACACTGAAAAACCAATCATTTTTTCCTGAACTTTTTTCCCCATCTACAATGTTAAGGTTTAATCATGTCAGAGAAAAAAAAAAATAACACAAAAAGAGGATGCGGAGGCCACCACATGCGAGGATACTTGTTGGCTTTTTCCCCCCCTTTTTTTTAACAAGAAGTGGAAAACACAAAACAATACGTCTTTTCATAGAATAGAAATATCAAACAAGGTTCAAATTGATGAGATACGTTTCTTATTTCTTATCTTTCTTATAAAAGACAGAACCGAACTTGTGTTAAAGAAATAAAAACATCCATCCTTTAGATTGAATTTCAAATTATGCCTTGAAATGCACCACGTACCGTAATTTTCGGACTATAAGGCACACTGGATTATAAGGCGCACCGTATTATAAAGCGCACCGGAATATAAAGCGGCCGTGGTGTAGTGGTAATGGCAGTCGTCTCCCGATCGGAAAGTTGGCGGTTCGACTCCCGGGACCCGCACCATGTGTCGTTGTGTCCTTGGGCAAGACACTTAACCCTGAATTGCTCCCGGTAGGACTGGAAAGCACCTTGCATGGTAGTCTGCCACCACCGGTTTATGAATGTGTGTAGCATTCAATATATGTGTAGCACTTTGAGATTTTCAGTAATGAAAAGTGCGTTATAAATTGAATTAATTATTATTATTATTATTAAAGCGCGTTAAGCGAAACAAAAACATTTTGACAGATTTTTGAGCGCCGTGTACCACATAAAATTGGTTTGAGGTCAGTAAGCACAACCAGAATTAATACATAATTAATTGGTGATTTTTGAGAAAAATTCAAGGATTTTAAGTGTGCCTTATAGTCCCAAAAAAATTACAGTACTGATTTTAGAAGGTGAAAGTTTTTCTTTAATATTATGTTTATTAGACATTTTAATTATTCATACAGGAAAAAAGAACAATAACAAAACTTGATAATTTTGAAACAATCCAGAACTATTTCCCTTTTTTTCCCATTCAGACAATATCTCAGTCTTTCTAATACAATACAGTAACCTCAGAAATTATATTTTTCCACATCTCAACCGAATGCGCGTTGCAGCCAACCCATTTAAGCATTATGGACTTTTTAGCCAACATCAGTAGGAATTGTAGTCTCTTTTTGAGCACCCAGGTGCCCCAGTATAAACCCAAGGACAATACTGGACTAGGGCAATGTGTCTGCTCCACCTCTATGGAGATGAAAGTTTCTTGATGTTTGTGTGGGAGCTCAGTGGGATTCAAACAGCATTACAAGACATTATGCTTTGATTTTTACTAATCTCTGCCAAATGTCAACATTTATTTGATGTCTAAATCTAGTTTTAGATATTGTCTAAACTTTCAGTTCAAGACCAAATTTAACCCAATCTATGCCTCAACGTTAAATCTCAGTGTGGTTTATCTTTTCAGACTTAAAAACCTCAGAGGAGTATTTCTTGTTCTTGTTCGTTTAATCATCTCACACGCTCTGTTTCCAGCAATCGCTCCTTCACTATAAATCGTTCCAGGTTTTCAGCTGTTCCTCACCAGATTCTGGTTATTTTTTGTCTGCCCTGCTCTTGTTAACCCAGTTTTGACTCCAGCTCTTATTCTGTCAAGTTTTGCTCCAGCTGCCTGCAATCTGCAGCACACTTAGTTTAAATATTCCTAATAAAACAACCCCCCTTTGTGTTTTCAGTCTGCCTCCTCTCTGCTTCGTGGTCCTGCATTTGGGCTCATGGGGATAAACAGGAAAATAACTCAATTTTTACTTTTAATTTGTTATGTCCTAATTATATGCCTGTTTATATTGATGCTTTACTCTCACACACAGCTTCTGCATCTCATCATCTCTGAAGCATCTTTTTATCCTTTTTTCCACACCAGCGTTGTAGTCAATCTCTT
The DNA here is from genome assembly GCA_038048925.1 of Garcialebias charrua. Taxonomy (NCBI): domain Eukaryota; kingdom Metazoa; phylum Chordata; class Actinopteri; order Cyprinodontiformes; family Rivulidae; genus Garcialebias; species Garcialebias charrua. The sequence goes on from JBBPBX010028125.1 coordinate 24,958, forward strand.
GGTCCCTTCATTTTCTCCTGAGCCACACTGAGCTGTACCCAGTGAAAAATGAGCTAAATGACCCACAGCTGATATCACAACATTTGCTTGTGTGTGAGAAACACACACAGTTTGTGTGCAGATGTGTGTTCTTTTTCGTTTCCTTGTGTTGCGCTTTTATGGGTTTTTGCTAAGCTGTAAAAGCAAAGCTAACACAACACAAATATTATTTGTAGGGCAAAATTAGCTTTATTTGATTTGCTGTACTTAGGCTGCTATACAGTACTGAGTGAGGCATTATATGTTTGTGGTGTAGAACAATTTATCTAAATTTAAACAAGTCTAGAGTTCAGATCAGTGGCGTTCTTGATGCCCACTATCCTGCTTGTTTAGATGTTTCTCTGCTTCAACACACCTGATTTAAACGAATAGGCTTCTGCAGAACTTGAAGGCCTGCTGAAGACCAGTGGAAACAACAAAAGCATGCAGGATAGTGCTCCTCCAGGACAACACTGCTTTATCCATCCATCCATCCATCTTCTTCCGCTTATCCGGGGTCGGGTCGCGGGGGTAGCAGCCTAAGTAGGGAGGCCCAGACTTCCCTCTCCCCAGCCACTTGGAGCAGTTCCTCCGGGGGAATCCCAAGGCGTTCCCAGGCCAGCCGAGAAACATAGTCCCTCCAGCGCGTCCTGGGTCTTCCTCTGGGTCTCCTCCCGGTGGGACGTGCCCGGAACACCTCACCAGGGAGGCGTCCAGGAGGCATCCTAACCAGATGCCCGAGCCACCTCAACTGGCTCCTCTCGATGTGGAGAAGCAGCGGCTCTACTCCGAGTCCCTCCCGGATGACTGAGCTTCTCACCCTATCTCTAAGGGAGAGTCCAGCCACCCTGCGGAGAAAACTCATTTCAGCCGCTTGTATCCGAGATCTTGTTCTTTCGGTCATAACCCAAAGCTCATGACCATAGATGAGGGTGGGAACGTAGATCGATCGGTAAATTGAGAGCTTTGCCTTTTGACTCAGCTCTCTCTTCACCACGACAGACCGGTACAGCGCCCGCTTCACTGCGGACGCTGCACCTATCCGCCTATCGATCTCACGCTCCAGTTTTCCCTCATTCGTGAACAAGATCCCGAGATACTTAAACTCCTCCACTTGGGGCAGGACCTCCTCCCCGACCCGGAGAGGGCATGCTACCCTTTTCCGGCTCAAGACCATGGCCTCGGATTTGGAGGAACTGATCCTCATCCCGGCCGCATCACACTCGGCTGCAAACCGCTCCAGTGAAAGTTGTAAATCACGAACTGATGAAGCCAGTAGGACCACATCATCTGCAAAAAACAGAGAAGCGATTCTAAGGTCACCAAAACGGATCCTCTCAACACCTTGGCTGCGCCTAGAAATTCTGTCCATAAAAGTTATGAACAGAATCGGTGACAAAGGGCAACCTTGGCGGAGTCCAACTCTCACCGGAAACGAGCCTGACTTACTGCCGGCAATGCGGACCAAGCTCTGACACCGGTCGTACAGGGACCTAACAGCCCTTATCAAAGGGCCTGGTACCCCATACTCCCGGAGTACCCCCCACAGAACCCCCCGAGGGACGCGGTCGAATGCCTTCTCCAAGTCCACAAAGCACATGTAAACTGGTTGGGCAAACTCCCACGCACCCTCCAGGACCCTGCTGAGGGTGTAGAGCTGGTCCAGTGTTCCACGACCAGGACGAAAACCACACTGCTCCTCCTGAATCCGAGGTTCGACTATCCGACGGACCCTCCTCTCCAGAACCCCTGAATAGACCTTACCAGGGAGGCTTAAGAGTGTGATCCCCCTATAGTTGGAACACACCCTACGGTCCCCCTTTTTAAATAGGGGAACCACCACCCCAGTCTGCCAATCCAAGGGAACTGCCCCCGATGTCCACGCGATATTGCAGAGTCGCGTAAGCCAACACAACCCTACAACATCCAGAGCCCTAAGGAACTCCGGGCGAATCTCATCCACCCCCGGAGCCTTGCCACCGCGGAGCTTTTTAACCACCTCGGCGACCTCAGCACCAGAGATCGGAGAACCCGACCCAAAGTCCCCAGGCTCTGCTTCCTCAGTGGAAGACGTGCCAGTAGGATTGAGGAGGTCTTCGAAGTATTCCGCCCACCGACTCACAACATCCCGAGTTGAGGTCAGCAGCACGCCACCTCCACCATAAATGGTGTTGGTCTCGTACCTCTTTCCCCCCCTGAGACGCCGGATGGTGGACCAGAATCGCCTCGAAGCCGTACGGAAGTCATTCTCCATGGCCTCTCCGAACTCCTCCCACGCCCGAGTTTTTGCCTCAGCAACCACCCGAGCCGCATGCCGCTTGGACTGCCGGTACCTATCAGCTGCTTCCGGGGTCCCACAAGCCAAAAAGGCCCAATAGGACTCCTTCTTCAGCCTGACAGCATCCCTCACTGCCGGTGTCCACCACCGGGTTCGAGGGTTGCCACCTCGACAGGCACCAACAACCTTGCGGCCACAGCTCCGATAAGCTGCCTCGACAATAGAGGCGCGGAACACGGTCCACTCGGACTCCATGTCCCCCGCCTCCCTCGGAACGTGTTCAAAGCTCTCCCGGAGGTGGGAGTTAAGGCCGAGATACAGTGAAGCAGACTCCGTATACGCGCGTATATGCCCGTATACGCGCGTATACGGAGCCTCTGCTACAGCTCGGCTGATGTTCTCGCGTAGATTCTCGTGTTTTCGCTCCAAATTCTACGTCATTTCCTCCGTACCGTCACTTCCGATCGTCACTTCCGCTAGTTTTTCGCTCCACGGAGAGGACTCAACTGAGCTCGCTGATTGGTCACTTTGACACGCCTACTGAAATGATTGACAGATTTCAGTCAGCTCAAAGTGAAACCTATCGTGAGCAGCTCGCTCAGACTTCTGCGGTGTTCTGATACGGTCTTTCTACTATATATGTTATAAAAAGTTCTCTCAGAAATAAAAATAATAACAGGGAGTGCTTTTCCTGCAGCCCACAGCCCACCAGGGAATATATAAAACATCGCGCACCCAGGTAGGACCTGAATTCATTCATTTCATTCATCGAGTGAACGGAGGAAGAAGCGGTTACTTGACTTTAGGCAAAAAAACAAAAGAAAAGGCCCGATCAGCGATAAAAAAGAGGAATTTATTTCATTTGTGTAACATACAAAACAGTCCGGAGCCGGGGAAGTTTAGGTCAGACACCGCGCATCGCGTATGCGAATCGCGTATGCGTAGTAAAAAAATACCTTTGCGCGTACTTGCCCTGAGGGGCTACGCGGGGCTACGCTGCGTACGGGGCATACGTACGCTGCGTATTGGCGTATCGTGAGGACGCGCGAGTGTATCTCGCCCTTTAAAGCTCCGTCTTACGGGAGACTCTGCCAGACGTTCCCAGCAGACCCTCACAATACGTTTGGGTCTGCCAGGTCTGACCGGCATCCTCCCCCACCATCGGAGCCAACTCACCACCAGGTAGTGGTCAGTAGACAGCTCCGCCCCTCTCCTCACCCGAGTGTCCAAGACATGCGGCCGCAGATCAGATGAGACGACAACAAAGTCGATCATCGAACTGCGACCTAGGGTGTCCTGGTGCCAAGAGCACATATGGACACCCTTATGCTTAAACATGGTGTTCGTTATGGACAATCCATGACGAGCACAGAAGTCCAATAACAGAACACCACTCTGGTTCAGATCAGGGGGGCCGTTCCTCCCAACCACACCCCTCCAGGTCTCACTGTCATTGCCCACGTGAGCGTTGAAGTCCCCCAGTAGAACAAGGGAGTCCCCAGGAGGCGCACTCTCCAATACCCCCTCCAAGGACTCCAAAAAGGGTGGGTAGTCTGAGCTGCCGTTTGGTGCATAGGCACAAACAACAGTCAGAGCCCGTCCCCCCACACGTAGGCGAAGGGAGGCTACCCTCTCGTTCACCGGGGTGAACCCCAACGTACAGGCACCAAGATGGGGGGCAACCAGTATGCCCACTCCTGCTCGGCGCCTCTCACCAGGGGCAACTCCAGAGTGGAAGAGTGTCCAACCCCTCTCAAGGAAACTGGTTCCAGAGCCAGAGCCATGCGTTGAGGTGAGTCCGACTATTTCTAGTCGGAAACTCTCAACCTCACACACTAGCTCAGGCTCCTTCCCCACCAGAGAGGTGACATTCCATGTCCCAATGGCCAGCTTCTGTAGCCGAGGATCAGACCGCCAGGGTCCCCGCCCTCGGCCGCCACCCATCTCACATTGCACCCGACCCCTTTGGCCCCTCCCACAGGTGGTGAGCCCATGGGAAGGGGGACCCACGTCTCCTCTTCGGGCTGTGCCCGGCCGGGCTCCATGGGTAAAAGCCCGGCCACCAGGCGCTCGCCAGCGTGCCCCACCTCCGGGCCTGGCTCCAGAGTGGGGCCCCGGTGACCCGCGTCCGGGCGAGGGAAAACTTAGTCCATTAATTGTACTCATCATAGGGGTTTTTGGGCTGCACTTTGTCTGATCCCTCACCTAGGACCTGTCTGCCTTGGGTGACCCTTCTAGGGGCATGAAGCCCCTGACAGCATAGCTCCTAGGATCATTGGGACACTCAAACCCCTCCACCACGGTAAGGTGGCAGCCCAGGGAGGGGGGCTGCTTTAAATTAATTAATTCTAATTATTCTGGTTTTCCACCCAGGCTGTGACCCTGACAATTATACTGGTTGGAGTCTACAAATGATGCTTAAAAACTGTAACTAATAAGCAGCATCAACAATGAAGAAGATGTTTTTGTTCACTTGAAGTTGCCATTTTTAATCATTTGTCACAACGATGATGAAAATTTGCAAATAAAATCCATTTGTTTTTATTTTCATTTCTGATTATTGTCTCAAAACCCCAAACCTTTATGACCCGGGGTGGGGTTCCAATCCCAGCTTCTTTTGGGCCAACCTCACAAGAAAGAGGACCGGCTCCTGGATTTTTGTTTTTGTAGTTGTTCCCTTGCTACTCTATGTTCATATATTTATTTTTAAAATGTTTGATTTCAGTTGGTTATTTGAGGCTTATAACACATTTCATGTCACTCTGTGATTGACAGTTTGACATGCCTGTTAGTGAGTGGGGAGGACTTTTATACAAGTGCTACAGACCTACGTCCTCAGTGCACAGACTCCAAACACTTTATATTGATGGACTTCTGACGTGACATGAGTTGAAGCTATAGGGGACCAGCCTTCCCTGCCCACTGGTCCCACCAAAAGTGTTAAATTCTGCTCCCTCTATGTAAATGAGCAGGTTGCTGTTAGTTTTATTTTTTATAGTCTTTTCATTAAATGCACTGTACTTGCTGCTGTATGTTCTATTCTTAAAAAAACAACAACACACACACATTTAGTCAAATAAGTTATTTCGTCCTTAAAGGTGCAGTCGGTAACTTTTCTAAAAAAACATATTAACAAACATACATAGATAACATATTTGTAAACATACATAGATAACATATTTGTAAACATACATAGATAACATATTTCTTCACTCTGTCACTCCTGACAGACTGATGTTAGACAAAGTAATCTTTGAAAAAACTATAGTCCCCTTGCTTCTCCAGGTGTTACTAAAAGCATTTCTAAAAACCCACAGTGACCCGCCGTTAACCAGCCAATAAAAACAGAGTTTTTAACCAGCCAATAAAAACAGAGCTTCTCACTTCTCACGCTCCTAACCCACGCCCCCGCCTGTCCCAGCCCCAGCGGCCGCGCACGTTCTCGTTCAAAGGATTGCAAAACTGTTTTGTATGTGACACAAATGTATTAAATTCCCCTTCTTCATCCCTGATCTGGACTTTTCTTTTGTTTTTTTGCCAAAAGTCAAGTGATCGCTTCCTCCTCCGCTGACTCAATGAGGAAATGAATGAATTTGTCACGAGCGAATTAAACTCGGGTTCAACGTGGCTGCGCGAGGCTCTGCAGATTTGCTGGTGTTCTGGTGTGCTGGACCAGCGCTCCATGTTTTTATTTTATTTTTTAGAACGTTTTATTAACATATAAACACAGAAGATCGCAGCGGCTGAGACAGGACATGCAGCGGAGGCGGAGCTAAGGAAGCTGAGCTGAATTTCAGCGAGAGCAAGGGGGAGCAGAGCCATATATGGCTCTGAGGGGGAGGGACCAGAATGCTTTCCCTGTTGAACATTTTTCTAAGTGCTGCGTTCTACAGAAACTTACAGACTGCACATTTAAAAGAAAGAGTTATGCAACGACATAACAGTTAAGCCCCCAGTATACTGTTCTTTGTGCCCAGCGCCGCTGGACTGGCGTGTGCAGCGCGCAGGCAGTTCATTTTATACTCTGTGCAAGCGCAGCTCTCTGAGTGCAGGCTCCAGCAGCTGCAGCCGGGCGGAGCAGGACAAATTGAGGTCGCTGATTGGTCATTTGCTGACACGCGAGGCAGTTTATCAACGCGCGCGCGTAGGCGTAGTAAAATTTGACCTTGGCGCGTTCACGCCCGTGATCAAAGGCTTTTGCAGCGGCGCTCCCACGGCGCCGAGCGGCGTGAGGCAAAAGAAACAGGTATATTGGGGCCTTAAGCTGGAGAGTGGGCGGGATTTAAATTCCCATATCTTTATCGCACAGACTCTGGTTCCAAAAATGCAACGTGGCAGCGCCTGTAAAACACATAGTTTGCTTCAGTTTCAGGCAAAGTTAAGAAAGTTGCTATGTCCATCTTTATGTTGGCTGTTGCGCCATTTTCAAGCAAAGAATAAATAAACAAAAAGAAAAGCATATGTTATGTATTTCTTTTAAAAAAGAGCGAGAAATAAGCAAACCAGCAACTAAAACATTAAGATAAAGGTTCATGGTGTCTCACTTGTTTAATTATCATTTCCCCTCAAAACATTAAAAAGTAAGCACAATTTCCCAAAATGTGTATAGTTCTCTGTTGATTTACTATACAGTAAACTATTATTTTTACTGATATACAGTAGTCTCTTGATTATTGCGTGGGTTACGTTCCACACCTCCCGCAAAACCCTTCCCACACCCTTGCAATATTCTAATCTCTTAAACCTACATAATTTTAACAACATGGGTATATGTACCAGGTACTGTACAATACTGCAACATTTTACTCCCCAGCTCTGCAGACCAGCAGCTCAGTTCCAGTTCTGCAGACCTACCCTGGCAGCAATGAAGCACACCGCCCCATCCTGGTTGATGTGCATGTGGATAATTGAGCTTCAGGAAGCTTCTTTGCAACTTTCCTGCCATTTCTGTGAGCTTAATAGATAGCATTGTTTTGCGTTGCAAACCCTACCCTCCATTTCGGCAGAAAGCAGTGGCCAGAAGCACTGTTGGCTTCTGGGTAGTGTAGTTGTTTTTGGCTGGTGATACAGTATAGGTTTATTGAAAGAAAACTACAAAATGTCGGCATCTGCCCGAAATATATATATTTTTTCCCCGTTAACTTTTTATCCCATACGTCCCAATCACGTGACTAATATTAAAGTTGACAATCGTTGAAAAACTGAAAGAACGAGTCCACAGAAGTCGAACCGCGCAGTAGTGATATTATTTACTAAGAGAGGCAGATGGAATTCAAACTTGAAGACTTAAAATCAGCTAATGTTTGACATTTTTGCTTGTAAACCTAAATAACCCAAAAATAGTAAATATTTGCATTTGGTATTTTAATGATACAAAATTAGTCATGCAACAATGTAAAATAGAGACTGTGAAAAACCAGTAGGCTTTAGTTCCTATATAAACCCAACAGGTATTGTCACTACTATGACATTGTGGACACAGTGGTGATTCATAACAAATTGTTTGTCTTCTGGAGAGTATCACTGTGTGTGTTTATCTAATGCCACCGCCTGCCTGGAGGGAATTCATCCTAGAAAAGTGGGACGGAGATTAAGATATCCTCAGACTTTACCTTGTTCTCTTCTCACTTCATTATCCAATTGCCCCTGTTATCCTGAATCCCCTGCCCCTTTGCTTTCATCCTTCCCCTCGAGCACAATTTGTTCACAACCTTCTCATCCTCCGTGCAGCAGGAAAAAGCTTTGACAGCCAACAGCTCAGGGTTTGAGTTCTTCTTAGGAACATTTACCTTGTGTGGATGGTAATATGTTGCCAATGCCTGCTGAAGTCATGTTAGTACATATTGTTCTGTCGTGGTCATAAACTGTTGAGACAGCACCTAAATGTAAATGTTTTATTAATAAATACTCATGTCTAATACTTGAAACATGCACAATGAAAAACAGCTACCAGAAAAATATATTGGGTGCAAAAAACTAATGATTCATCAACTTGTTTTGTAACAAGCTTCTCATACTTTCAGATAATTTCTATCTTTCTAATGCATTTTTTCTTAAGTAAAAATTCTGCAAAGCTAATGTACGAACTGAAAAGTCATTTTGAACTTGTTGGTTGCGATCATAGCAGAGGTGCTTAAGAAATATTTTAATTTCAGTTTATCAAGTGACTACTTAACCTTTGTTACAATTTTTACTGTTTACAAGTGATTGTAGTCATTATTATGGGGCGGCCGTGGCATAGTGGTAATGGCAGTCGTCCCCTGATCGGAAGGTTGGAGGTTCGAATCCCGGTTCCCCACACCATGTGTCGTTGTGTCCCTGGGCAAGACACTTAACCCCGAGTTGCTCCCGGTAGGACTGGATGGCGCCTTGCATGGCAGTCTACTGCTACCGGTGTATGAATGAGTGGATGGTTGGTATTGTAAAGTGCTTTGGGGCCCCTCAGGGGGCTAGAAAGCACTATATAAATAAGCTCCGTTTACCTCATGAAACTATGTCAACACAAAAATATCTCATGATCAGTTAGTGATTGGAGTGTGTGTTGGGGAGGACTCTCGGCTACTACCACACCAAGCTTTAGCTTAATGTGGCTAAGTTATAGCCTTTTTTGTCTTTGCTAAGACCTTTCAGCTGTGGCGACCATCTTAAATTTAGTTTTCTCCAAATGTTAATCAGTTGTTTAATGATTACTTTCTATAAGTTTATTTGAAAATTATCTGTTGGTTTACAAGATATTTTGCTCACAGAATGAGTTAGCACCAATGGTATTGGCTAAAGTTTTAAAGGAATATCTCATGCAGTCTGGTAGCTCTCAAGGCATGTATTGAAGATAATTTTCAGCTACTACCACACCAAATATTGGCTCAATATCTGTCAAAATTGCTGAGTAACCGTATTTGTGTTTATTAAAGTCGATTAGCTGTGGTGGCCATCTTGAATCAGGTTAACTCCAAAAGGTAGCCAGTTGCAGATGGACATTCAATGAACATTTTCTTTAGAGCTTCATTAAAATCTCTTCTCTGGGTCAAATGACCACACACAAACATAAACACACATAAAGACAACAGCAGCAGGCAGGAATAGTTATTTATGCTTTTATTATTATTTAGGCACAAAATCTATTAAGTAAATTTGAAAAAAGGTCAGGATTTCATGGAAGAATACTTCTTTTCCAAGCCTTGTAGTGTCACTTTTTTAAACAACTTTAAGGTATGGTTGTTGTTTTCCCCAACAACAATGCACACACACACACACACACACAAATCATTGTATTGAAATAACAAACGTCTTACTTATGTTTAAGTAGATAGGACCCAACGTGTATGCCCCTTTCATTAAGGTTCAGATTCAAGGTTCTTTATTGTCATTTGCATCACATGTGGCGCATGAGGTGGAATGAAATTGTGTACTCAAGGAAATTGTGTACTCAAGGTCCCAGTTACACCCAAAAATAGCAAAAATCTAAAGTATAAAAAGTAAAAGTAAAGTATTTTCCTCACTTGCTCTTGAGCAAGACGGATGCTTTTTCGTCCCTCTCCCATCCTCCTCCTGCTTTTTTGCTCTCTGTCCTGTGTATTGGAGCTTCTATTTACACATCTTCCGAATTGTGAATTACTGTCATGGATTTGGTCAGCAGGGGCCTCATGTATCAAAGACTTGCGTGGATTTCCTACTGAAAAGTGACGTACGGTCAAACCCAGAAATGTGTGCACGCACAAAAAGATCCGGATGTATCAAACTGAGCGTACACCTGAATCCACGCACATTCCTTTTGTACATCACAATTGACGTGGAACTGAGCGCACGTGAGACACCTCCCCTGACACGCCTTCATTTACATATGTTAAACAGATGCAAATTACTTCCTGCATGTGTGAAGGACATGTTTGTTTGATCCCTGCGCGATCAGAAATGATTTCTAGATTCGGGAAAATAATGAATTTAATATAATATGAGTGAGGACAAACATCCTAAGTAAGAATAGTAATAAAATGTGTTCATCATGCAAAGAACGAGTGATTGTGTGTCGGTATGCGCACCCTGCTGTGGTGCGCGAACCGGCTCATTCATTCATTCTGTGTGGAAATATTAACTTTGCGCACGAGTTTATTACCATTATTACTGTAAACACAGAGGAACTTACTTGGATGTTTGCTAGAACATAGATCTTTGTTTATGTAGATGATGTGAAGAAACGAGTCTGTGCGTCTTGGTGGAGACTTTTCATGACATGATGTTGGCGTCTCCAGACGCTGCGCGCCCCGCAGCCCTGTGCGCAGTCTGTCTGTGAAGCTTTTACTCTCCTACAAGTTATATAAGGTGTACTTTCACGTGTCATTTTGGAGAAATCTACAATAAACGCAGATAATGAAACACCTCCAGCTGCCGTGTCGACACCGGTGAGGGTGCGCGCGGCGCGCTCCAAGCGCGACCACTCAGCCTTTGGAATCATATGGATGAGACATTCCATTGGACATGATCCGGCTTTGTGTGGACTGGACTGCACAGTCCCGATCGACCTGCAGCTCCCTCTGTGGAACAGTTTGACCGCTGCTTCTGTATGCACGCGTGATGCACGGCTCCCCAGAGCGCAGCAGCAGTGCCAAACTGAAAAATGATTATTTCTGAAAACGGCTGATAAGCCATATCCTAGATCAGAAAATTATATCTGTTTCTAAATAAATGCTCTGCGTGTTACACTATTTATTATATTCTCCAGTAAGGCTGAATGAATCCGTTCCTGTTAAATTTATTTTTGGCACAACTTTGCGCGTCCTTTATTTCACTGCGTCATGTGGATGTAATACTTGTTAATCGTGTGTTTGGAGGGAATATTAATCATTTTCACATCATGAACAGTTAATAATAATAATAATAATAATAATAATAATAATGAATTCAATTTATAACGCACTTTTCATTAATGGAAATCTCAAAGTGCTACAAGGTGCAACATATTTGAATGTCAATAAGACAAATAATAAAACAATTAAAATCAACAACAGTATCAGCTAAGATCAAAAGTAGAATCATGAGGAGTAAAGTATGCTCGGTTGAAAAGAAAGGTCTTCAAGCCGCTCTTAAAGTCAACCACAGACTGTGGGGCTTCAGTTTCTCTGAATCACCTGTAAGTGTCGCCAAAGGAACAAGAACCACAGAAACGTGCGTACGCCTGCTCGGGAGCTTGCGTGGATATGTACCTGGATGCGCATATATTCACGTTCAGTTCAGTTTTGATACATACGGGGTTTTGCGTGGAAAGTGACGTGCGCAATGTTTTTGTGCGCACGCACGGTTGATACATGAGGCCCCTGGACTTTCATCGCAATTGATTTTTTTAAAAATTCAAAGAAGCAACAGGATCCTGGAGAAACCTCATGCTCCGCTGAGACGCACGCGGCAGGGTACATCATGGATATGTTGTGCCTTTCTATGTTGTCTCAGAAGGATGCCAAAGATCATTGGATTTATGATAGCTGGGTTTCTGCTTTTTTAGCACAGTCGGATACCTATATTATTGGCTATTAAGGAAGATGGCGACA
>JBBPBX010028126.1:4052-20792 GCA_038048925.1 Garcialebias charrua
AAACAGTGTTTTCAGGGTAAAATAATAAACATGTGGGTAATAGAAGTTGGAGGATTATAACTGTGTGGCGTTAAAGAGCTAATGGCTGAGCTGACATGTAACAGCATGCAAAAAAAAAAACTGAAGCTAAGTGATCAATGATCTCTTAAAGCGGAATAACATTTTAAATTCATTGTAAAATCAGAGAAAAATCACAATAATTATCCATCGAGTGAGTTGAACTTGCTGGCAAACATAGTGTTGTCTTTGCCACTTTACTGCTTGGAAATAAGATGTTTTCTGAATTAGTGATAAAAAATGCATTATGCCAAGTGTGTCTATCAGAAAGTGAGGAAACTTATTTTACATGTTAGAGACAATAAAATGTGCACATGCAGATTTATCTGTGTTGTAAATATGTAACTAAAGGTAAATGTACATTTCCAAAGCACACCCAGGTTCAAGCCCCTTAAATAAACATCCATGTCCCAGAAGCTCGAGCTTAAAGCTTCAAACTCCCACAGAGTCCCTGTGGAGGGAAAAGTCAAACACAGATATGTCTTTATCATCATCATCATCATCAGTGGTGGTTGGAGTTGGAGGTGAGATACCTACAGCTTTACGTGTAGGAGTGACCTGCACAGACTGGTAGAACTCTGGCAGGACTCTCTTCTTCACCTTACGTTTCCTCAGAGTCGGTGGCAAGTCGGGTTCACTCTCTGGAACCTCGACCAGATCAGGCTTTTCTTCCGTCACTCGAGCGTGCACGCTCCTTCTTAAGTGACGTGGACTGTGCCTGAAACACTGGAAACATGAGCAGAATGTCAAACTGGGAACAGGATATGCATTCAATTTCACTCAGGATTTCACAGCTTAATGTTTTGATATAAAACTTGCATTAAAACACGTGAACTAAGAAAAAGAGCATGTTGCAAAATATAAAAGTCTTGTTTTGCAAGAATCCCATCGGAAACCATAAAAATGCCATTAAACATGAAGTGCAAGAACATCAGTTAACTTCCATGTGGTTTTCAGGGGATTGAGCCAAACGCTTTTGTTTACATTGAGCGCATTCCCTCTTTTCAGTTTTTTTTTTTTTATATTTGATTTTATAGCTTGCATTGAGTGCCTATAAGTCATAGGAGATTGAATGTGTTAAAACAGAAACACCAGTTAATTTAAAACTATAAAACCTTGAAAACTATTTTTTATAAAACCCTCAAGATAAATGATGTTTTGGGCTCTAACAGTTCTGTTTTAGTGTCCTTGGATATGATACAGTATCCTTCAGCTATACAGGCCCGAGTACGTAGGGATTCAGTGTCATGATTCAATAATATGACCTACAAAGAAAGGACAGCCATTACTTTTGTAACTTTATAACCATATCAAACTTGTTTTTAATGGAGGATGTTAAACTGACAGAATGGTTAAGCATTTTCCCTAAACATTTGGAAGTTGATTAAAACAGACGTGGTACCTTCAACAACTTTTAGTTTTATTGACATAACGTCCAAATAAGCCATTTTTTAAATTTGCTGCAGAAAACAGAAACAAATGGAACAAATTTGACACATTATAGCTTTTTTTTCTTTCTGTTTAAGTCTTAAAACTGAATAAGTTTCTGCTAAACGTGTGTCCCTGAAATTATGGAAGCCCATTTCTGCCACTCTATTAAAAAACATATCCTATTTTAAAACAATCATAAAATAATTAAAAACAACTTATCATCTTTGTACAGTATACTGGATTACCTTATTTGTGCGAACTGCACATTTGAATTTATAATTATGTTTTTGAAATCACGCACAATATTTAAATTAATTGGGCCGACCCTTGTAAAATGGAGAAACCTTTGTTGTTCTAAGTGTTGTTGGGGGTTTCCTGGGGGTATATGCATGTGTACTGTACATGTATTCTTCTGGTTTGCTATACAACTTGTGTTTTTTCACTAAGTGTTGCTCCAATGTATCTCACAAATACCTGACTTGTGAAGGACGTTAAGCTCAATGCTGGACAATAATTTATCTGTGTTTTGACATTTCCTTTGATGTAAGAGCACGCTTATCTTTGTATATCACTGGAAGTGTGTTTTAATTTATTTTTCTTTTTTACTTTAGAAAACTCAATAAAAATAATGTTGGAAAAAAATAGCAAAAATTATCTCAAAATACTGTAATGAGATAGTATCTCATTATAATGAGATAGTAGTATCTCAAATTAAAGAGATACTATTGAGATAGTATCTCAAAATAAGGAGATAGTATCTCAAAATAATGAGATAGTATCTCATTATAATGAGATAGTATCTCAAATTAAAGAGATACTATTTCAACATAATGAGATACATCTCAAAATAAAGAGATAGTATCTCAAAATAATAGTATCTCATTATTTTGAGATATCTCATTATTTTGAAATGGTATTAATTTGAGATACTGTACTATCTCAAAGTAATGAGATACTATCTCATTATTTTTGAGATAATGTGTGCTTTTTTTTAATAGAGTGGCGGAAATGGGCTTCCATACAGAAATAACACAGAAAGCTTTTAGCTTATAAAGCTGAAAAAAAATGGCACATGCGCACTGCGCACATTTTATAATCCCTATAAATAGTCATGCAGCTAAATGTCCGGAGAAGTAGACTTTAGGCTGCATTTCCTTTTAATAATGATAACAAGCAGACAGATTTATTATGGAGAAAATGAAGTGTCCTACCTCTGATCGAAAATGATGCGTTCGAAGACCAACTACAAGACAAGATAACAAACGTTACAGTGAGATCAAACATTTGTTCAGATATGACGTGATGTTTTACAGAAGACAACTTGTTCCCATGATGTTTAGCTCACAAGTTTAGTGTAACCAAGTGTTTTGCGCACTTATATAACAGGATGCAGAGAAGTGATGGAGAGACGCGCACCGGCCTGCGCGCTACTCACCGCGGCTCCTGGAGCGTCCGCCGGAGAGAACAGATTTTATTGGGTGCTTCCCATCACGGAGCCTCCGGTGCCAGCAGCAGAAAAACAGAAGAGTCGCAACAGTACCAAGGAGCAGCAGCAGCAACAAGAGAACGCACTGGATGTTGTACGGCCTCAGGAGGACTAAAAACGCGGCAGCGATCATTATAAGACGAAATATGGGACAGTTGGTTGAGCCTCAGGCAGCTGGCTCCTCCACCGGGATGCAGGGTCCAACAGAGCAGTCCACACCACTGATAGCATTATTGTGAGCCAGGACAACGCATGACTCAGCAGACGCGCGTTTTATTTCATTATTTATTTCCCAGCAGTGGCAGAGAGTCAGCAGATTCATCCCGAGCAGCATCTGCTGCAGAGTCACCTGCCCAGTGATGCTGCAAGTCGCATGAGCCGGGGATGGATGGATGGGATGGATGTGGGGTCCAATAAGCTCTGACCCAGCCAACATGCATAGTTGGGCCCCACATGGGGTTATTGTGGGCTAGTTGGGTAATGAGTGGGCATGGGATTTATCTGGGCTAACTGCATGAGACCCATATGGTTATCCCATAAAGGAACCCATTTTGTGAGCCCTGTTGGGCTAAATATATGGGTCCTATACAGGATTAATGTGGGCTAACTGGCAATGGGACAGAAATGGGCAATTTTATATGGGACCCATGTGGTTTTAGTATAATGGGCCCAGCATGGGAAGCCCATGTGGGCAGACTGTATTTATCCCAAGTGGTATCAATGTGGGCTCACCTTACATGGGTTCAACCTGGGCATGGATACATAGGGCCCATTACATTTTTATGTGGGCTAACTGGGAATGGGACATAAATGGGCATTATTATATGGGACCCATGTGGTTTTAGTATAATGGGCCCAGCATGGGAAGCCCATGTGGGCTAACTGTATTTATCCCAAGTGGTATCAATGTGGGCTCACCTTACATGGGTTCAACCTGGGCATGGATATATAGGGCCCACTACATTTTTATGTGGGCTAACTGGGATTGGGACAGAAATGGGCAATATTATAAGGGACCCATGTGGTTTTGGTATAATGGGCCCAGCATGGGAAGCCCATGTGGGCTAACTGTATTTATCCCAAGTGGTATAAATGTGGGATCACCTTACATGGGTTCAACCTGGGCATGGTTATATAGGGCCCAATACATTTTTATGTGGGCTAACTGGGAATGGGACAGAAATGGGCATCATTATATGGGACCCATGTGGTTTTGGTATAATGGGCCCAGCATTGGAAGCCCATGTGGGCTAACTGTATTTATCCCAAGTGGTATAAATGTGAGATCACCTTACATGGGTTCAACCTGGGCATGGATATATAGGGCCCACTACATTTTTATGTGGGCTAACTGGGAATGGGACAGAAATGGGCAATATTATATGGGACCCATGTGGTTTCGGTATAATGGGCCCAGCATGGGAAGCCCATGTGGGCTAACTGTATTTATCCCAAGTGGTATAAGAGTGGGCCGACCTTACATGGGTTGAACCTGGGCATAGATATATAGGCCCCAGTTTAATTTTATTTGGGCTAACTGGGAATGGGACAGATATATGCATCAGTATATGGGACCCATGTGATTTTAGTATAATGTGCTCAGCATGGGAAGCCCATGTGGGCTAACTGTATTCATCCCAAGTGGTATAAATGTGGGATCACCTTACATGGGTTCAACCTGGGCATGGATATATAGGGCCCAGTACATTTTTATGTGGGCTAACTGGGAATGGGACAGAAATGGTCATCATTATATGGGACCCATGTGGTTTTAGTATAATGGTCACAGTATGGGAAGCCCATGTGTGCTAACTATATTGACCCCAAGTGGGATAAGTGTTGTATAACCTTACATGGGTTCAGCCTTGGCATGGATATACAGGCCCCAGTTCATTTTTATGTGGGCTAACTTGGAATGGGACAGAAATGGACATCATTATATGGGACCCATGTGGTTTTGGTATAATGGGCCCGGCATGGGAAGCCCATGTGGGCTAACTGTATTTACCCCAAGTGGGCTAAATGTGGGATGATCTTACATGGCTTCAACCTGGGCATATATATATAGGCCCCAGCTCATTTTTTTATGTGGGCTAACTGGGAATGGGACAGACATGTGCATCAGTATATAGGACCCATGTGATTTTAGTATAATGTGCCCAGCATGGGAAGCCCATGTGGGCTAACTGTATTTATCCCAAGTGGTATAAATGTGGGATCAACAGATACAGATTTAAACTGTACATTGAATTTACATTTATAAATTCAATGTATATTTTAAATCTGTATCTGTTGATCAAAACCAACAAGAATTACAACTCATAGTGCCACAATCAAAAGCTAAACTAAAAAACAGGAAGTGAACCGTGTTGATTTCCCATCATGCTTAGCGGTATATTAGTGTTCAATTATAGTTTAAATCTGTATCCGTTGATCAAAGCCAACAAGAATTACAACTCATAGTGCCACAATCAAAAACGGGGAGTGGACTATGTTGATTTCCCATAATGTTTAGCAGTATTTTAGTGTTCCGGGCTGCACCATGAGTCAGAAGGACATCTGTGTTATAGAACTGCCTCTTGTTAAAGATTGGGTATTATCTGTTGTGAGGCTCAGAGTGTTCTTTGAGTGTAACTTACACAATGTTAAGACAGAAGTCACAGAGTATGGTGCAATATACGTGTTCTCGGCAGGTTGGATAGGAAAATCCGACACATAAATTATGCTGGTAAGAACACACATGAGTCTGTAATGAGCCTTATGTAAATTAACCATCTGGGAACCACTGAAAGCCCAGACAGTGCCCATTATAGTCTATCCGGGCAAACCCACGTGGGGCCACCATGGAAACTGTGGACAAACCCACTTATAACCCATATTTTTAGCCCAGTTGGGACCCAGTTTAGTCTCAGGTAGATATTCTTCAAGGCACACACATGGGTTTTACATGGGTCTCATTTAAGTTAAACATCTGGGTCCCACTGAAAGCCCAGTCAGGGCCCATTAAAATCTATCTGGGCCAACCCATGTGGGGCCACCATGGAAACCGTGGACAAACCCACTTATTACCCATATTTTTAGCCCAGTTGGGACCCAGTTTAGTCCCAGGTAGATATTCTTCAAGGTACACACATGGGTTTTACATGGGTCTCATTTAAGTTAAACATATGGGTCCCACTGAAAACCCAGTCAGGGCCCATTAAAATCTATCTGGGCCAACCCATGTGGGGCCACCATGGAAACCGTGGACAAAACCTTTTGGGGCCCATGTTTTTTGCACATATGTATACCATATGGGGCCCACCTGGGCATGCTGGCTGGGGAGGGACTATGTGTCACTCTTATAATTTTTTTGTGGATCACTTCTAAAAATAAAAATCTGGTTAGAGGCCAACATTGGTTATGTAATTTCTGGAAGACGTCATTTTTTTCTTGCTTAAAATTATAGATTCAAGTGAGATCTGTTTTTATTTTTGTTTTAAGAAAAAAGGAATGAAATGTTGTGCTATCCTAGTTATTATAGTAGGCTTTACAATGTCTATTTTTTGGCATAAAGTGGCTCAACGAGGCTAGCCTGTATAAATAAAGGTTGAATAAATGAATGAATGAATTAATATAATGCAAAAATTAGTGTCGGAGCCTATATGACTATTTGAACTGAAACAAAAAAAATGATATAGTTAATAAATTGTAAATATTGGATGTATTTCTACGCAGAAAAAGCCTGGAAGTCGCGAGTTCCCTTCATTTTTCACGTTCTGTGTCTAAAACTCGTGAGAAGAAACATTTCTCCAGCGACAGTGATACATAAATAACCTGTGCGTTGACCATCATGTCTCGTTACCGCCCGTTGAGCATGCGTGGACGAGCGGTAACTAGAAAACCAGCACCCCGCCTGTGCAGCAAAACCAGGCGTCCAAAAAAAGCGCTTTCGCTGCTGATGACGTCGCAGATCAAATTGAGCTGCGTTCAGGTACTGTTGTAAAAAAGACAACTACGTCAGCTGAACAAGTTACGGAGAGGCTGTATGTAACGAAATGCAATGCTTTATTCAAAGTTTTGTTTTGGCATTTCTGTTGGAATTAATTTGAGTAGAATGTAACTTTTGCTGTATTTGTGTTAATCTTCAGCCTTAGTCTTTCCCACAAGCTGTGGAGATTAAACATCACGGTGACCAAACTGGATATTTGGATGGGGATTTTGTGTTCTCTCTCTTAAACTACTTAGCTAACAAGAAACTGAGCTAAACGTGAAATGTCATACAATTTAACACAGTTAACTGTTTATCTCTATGCACTCGTTGAACGTTACACGGCCGCGGCTTGTTCCTTCTTCACGCGAATGAAGTTCCCAGCTAAGTGCTGCTCTCTGGTGGCGAAGATTTATATTACAACAACATTGATTTACTTTGCAGCTACAACAACGTTGATTTTTTTTTTCACGAGTAGATGCAGTAAAATTAATAATCCATGGTTACGAAATATAGGCACAAATATACATTACCAAATTTTAGTTAATTTTGTATGAATTATTTACACGTGTCTATCACTATCACGCTCAGCAAGTTTGTAAAAATGTTTTTGATATTTTTTTTCCTCTGCAGCTCAAAATATGTTTTTTTTTTTTTAGTAAATCAAGGGGTCTCATCAACCCAAGCAGAAATGGAGTGTGTAACATGTTTCAAAATAACTTCTGCCTTTTGACATTGATTACACACATTTTGCAATTACTTTTCTGTTTTAATATAATTTTTTCCATTTACCGGTAGTTCAATTTTTTTTGTAAAATATTGGTGATGTCATTATCTTTTTTTGGTCAAATATTGATCTACCAACTCACGTTTAGTTTTTGCTGACACAAGCTCTCCACCTAGTGGTCGTAGAAATTACAAATCCTTATTTTCATGCTCGTTTCATTGTCAAATCAGTTTTTTGTATGAGGGTGATTATTACTGAGCAAATGTGCAGTATAAGCAACTGTTATGCATCAGATTTTACAATTAAAAAGTGTGTTTCAAAAAATACCCAAATGGCTGCAGTGACAATCAACCTTTAACTTTATTCATAAAATTAGTTGCTATGAACAAAAACAAAGAAACAACAACAAAAAAGGCAATTTCACACATTCCTCCTGCCACACAAATCATATGTATGCTCAAACCTCCTGCACCCAGGCAACTTTTGATTTTATTAGTACACTCCAACATGCCAGGCTTTACTGGGACACATTTACAGCCTGTTTGCTGCACTACACTCAGGATTTTTCATTTTTACATCATATATTATATAATGTTTCACCAATCAGGAAGTGACCAACATTTTGATTGTTCAGTTCATAATCTAGTTGTCCTTGAAATTGGCTTTTCGTTTTTCTACAAAGGCAGTCATGCCTTCCTTACGATCCTCCTGTAAAAAAAAAAAAAAGAAGAAGAAATGTCATTTTTTGCTTTTAGAAATATTGTTAACCATTTTACAAACTACTACAAGAAACTTACAGTTGCAAAAGTCGAGTGGAACAAACGTTTCTCAAGGCGGTTCCCTTCTGCCAAAGTCAGTTCAAAAGCTGCAGTTTCCCCAAACAAAAACAAGTCAGGCAAAAAAACAAAGACAAAGTGAAATGATCAGATTTTAAATGTTCTTAAAAACCTTCACAAACCTCCATTGACAGCCTCTTTAGCCATGGCGGCGACGAGCTTTGAATTGGCTGCAATTTTCTCCCCACATTTAACCGCTTCAGACACCAGCTGCTCCACGGGATAAATTTTACTCACCAAACCTGGAAGCACACACAGCTACCAGGTCACATAACGACAAAAAGAAAGTCATATAACAATGCACGTTTATTAAAGCACAGGTCTATTCTGCCAGCAGTTTCACATCAGATGTAGAATTCATTGTAACAATACTGCTTAAGAACCCAATCCTAAAACAGTTAGGCACAAACTCACAAAGCCTTTCTCTAAACTTTAGTGAAGCTAATTGTAAATTTATCTGGATTATAATTTCTTCTAAAAAACAAAGTAAAATAAAACCCAAAGAACTTTCACTAAACCTGCTGCTTTGAGACATTGTTACCGGATTGCTTGGCTTCCTCAGCGTTAATCTTGTCTCCTGTTAGGACCATTTCCATGGCAAGGGATTTGCCGACCGCTCGAGTCAGACGCTGGGTGCCGCCCGCTCCTGCAGGTAGAAAGGTCATGAAGAGTGGATCCAAAACAAATGTTAGCACAAGACAAAAAGTGATCTTTACCAGGAATCGTCCCCAGGAGGATTTCTGGTTGGCCAAACTGCGCCTTCTCCCCAGCGTAGATGATGTCACACATCATGGCAAGCTCACAGCCTCCACCCAGCTGGAATAAAAACACAGAAACACAACCTGCTAATCATCTTTTTCCCTATTTTACTGTTTTAGATTACAGTAGTCCCTTGCTACTTCATGGTTTGCAGGAGCTATTTTCCAGACACTGTTAGATTAGTGGCACAGGACATTAAAGAGGGCAGGAACTATTCAATGCTGCAACACAAAATGTGATAAATGTGCAGCATCTGAACCGCAATTAGACAAATTAAAAATTAGTTTAATTGTACATTGTTGCCTATTTTATCTTTTTTTTTTATCTTTATATAAAATTTTACTATTCTTGAGTTGGAGAAAAGCACAAGAATTCCAATGTGCTTATACTAATGTATCTGTGCAAATGTCAATACATTCTATTCTATTCTATTCTATTCGTTTTTCGCGGACTCGCGCTATCATGGTTTTTCGAAATAAGATTGGTTGATGGATGAGCCGCACAATCGGCATGGAATTTTTATTTAAAATAAATTATTTTAAATTAGTTAGCACCTGTGTGCCGCCCAAGCTGCAGGAGACACCTTTTCATCGTGTCATATCCGCTCTGCAGCAGAGAAGTGGGCGTGGCCAAGAGCACTAGAAACATTGGGCCTCATGCACGAACATGTTCGTATTTTTATCCTAAATTTCTCTTACTTTTGTTCGTACAAAGCGTTCGTACGAACATGCCACGTCAGATTCAACAAACTCTTCTATCCTCAGGAAAAGTGTGTAAATGAGCTGCGTAAATATGATGAATTCCACCTGTTCTATCAACCTGCGCGTGCACGCGGAGAGGTTATTTACATAATCCCCACCCCTCAAAACACCATATAAGGCTACGTTTCCTGCCTCTGACAGCAGGACGGTCCGTTCATAAAATGACAGCGAAAAATAAAAAGAAGAACTGTACAGGTGCGGAGATTGAAGTTCTGCTCTCCTTGATCGAGAAAAGAAAATCTGTCCTTATTAGCAGCGTCACTCATGGGAGTAAATGACCAACTAAAGCCAAAGAATGTATGTTTATAATAAATGTGGACCTTAAAATATGCACGCGTCCTGGTGGCTCACTGGGTAAAGCAGTGCGCCGTAACCTTATCGAGACCTCGTGGGTTCGATTCCCACAAGGTATGACTATTTTTTTTCCTTCTTTCTTTAGATTATTTATTCATTCCAGATTAAAAAGACTTTATGCTTCATTTCTTGTTGTATTGTAAATAGTTTTCTTGTGTTTTTTAAATCTGGAATGAATTAAAAGGAGAAAAAAAAAACGCTGTCCCATGTGGGAATTGAACCCATAAAGTTTGGAACTGCGACGCAACGTTCTACTCATTGAGCTATCTGACAGCTATGACTGCGACAGGAGGAGGTCAATGTAAAGTCTGCGTTACCGAGACAAATTAAACTTAAATTAATTCATAATTTAAGTTGGTTTCAGTTTGAGATCTTCATATTAATATTGTAGTGTTAGAAAACGGCATTGATAACAAATTGATTTTAATTTAAATACTTTAATCCGTTAGTCATTATTACATTTAAAATTATAATTCGACTTCAAACAGAACCTATTGTCAAAAACAATTGTGGTGCGTGACTTTTTTAAACTCTAAATATTTTCTAAATAACGAAATATGAAGTTATTAGTGGAGAAATTCCGTCTGGATGACAGCAGACCGACTGCTCGTAAAATATACGACAGGTCCGGACCACTCGTAAATTTTGTTCGTATCTGAAAAAAATCGTAGGATACGAAAACATTGTTGAATGCCACAAATGATCCTAAATCACTCGTACGCACAGTTTAAGAACAAATCTGTGCGTACGAACGGTTCGTGCATGAGGCCCATTGTTTAGAAAATTGCAAGAGTGTGGGAAGGGTTTAAAANATCAAAATAAAACAAGTGATAAAATCAATAATAATATCATATATTATTTATTATATTTATTATATAATATATTTTTGAACTGCCTTAACACAAAAAACTTTCTCACACATTACCACACAACACAAAGATTTTAACACTGGACTCTGTGTCATCAAACGGGTTATTCACTAAACTCTCGGTCATGTGCTCATACAGTTTGCACTACTTCTCATACTTGCACTAATGTTTGTATTACATCACTGCCTATAGTCATAATACTGTTTACATTCTCTGTTTACATTTATTAATACTGTTTACTTTTATTACTACTGCTTACATTTAATTACTACTGTTTACATTTACACTACTCTAATATCTACACCACTGCTGATACATATACAGTGTGCTCTGACCGGTCTTATTTAGGGATGCCCAATGTGCCTTACTGCATATGCCACTTTTTGCCTCTATAACAACATCAACTACTACCTCATACATATACTGTGCACATTAACTCATACGCTGCTTTGCCACTTTGCAAATGTCAATGCTAGAAACCTTTAGTTTATTTTAGTTATACTTTTTATACTCTTTTTTTATACTAGTATGCAAAAACTCAGGACAGTATTATGTTCATTAAATGTTTAATGTTTTAGTTTTAGTTTTAGAGTTGGTGTAAATTTTCATACTCTTATACCACTATGCAAAAACTCAGGACAGTGTTAGTTTTACTATTTTATGCTTATGTCTATTATTATATGTTTCAGTGTTTCAATGTTTAGATGTTTACTGTTGCACCGAGGGACTGAGAGAAACGCAATTTCGGTCCTGTGTATGTCCTGTACAGTACATATTGCAGATCTGACAATAAAGTTGACTTTGACTTTGAACTAGGAGAAAACTGGCACGATGAGCTTCTATAAACTAAGGGGTAGTTTACATCTTTTTCGCTGACCCCCAGTTGATAACATATGGTAGACATCTCCCGCTGAGCTTTTGTTTAACATACATGGACACGCACCACTTTCTGAACTACAACTGATGGAATATATTTTTATTTTTCTACACCTGAATTACCTGCATCTGTGTTGGAAGAGACACAGCTTGATCCAGTTCTTATGTCGCTGTTTAATGAACGAGGCAGGCGGATATTTCACGTGTCACGCTGCACAATATGTGCTAAATAATTACAGTTTAACAATAATAAACAATATTTATGTTAGCGTGGGAGATATATAAAGTTATCTGAACTAAATTAATCTATCTGGACTCAAGTTACGTGATTTAAACGATGCATAACATGCTGCGTGTTTAAAATTGAAAATGAAGACAACAGGTTTATTTTTTATTTATTTATTCAACACCACAGCCTGTACGTCACACAAACACTGAGAATTAAACTGAACACACTATTAAAACACGTTAACCGAACTGTAAATACGGTACGACGTTAAAAGACTGGACTCTGCTGTTTTCATCATGGATTCTGGTCTGGTCCGATCCGAACCGGTCCGCTTGGTGGAACGACAGCTGCTCGACCTCGCAGAAAAATAAATAAATAAAATAAATCAGTTGGTTGTTGTGTGATCGAAGTAAATAGAAGCAAACATTATTAAGAACGTTGTTTACCTGCTGAAATCAGCTGTTTATCAAGGACTAAAGTCCGACATCATCCTCATCGACTCGGTTCTGGTCCACAGTCCACTCAGCGTCTGGTGTGGAGCTTGTTAGATGAAGAGATCCCGCTTGGTGTCAAATCTGTCGACTCTTGTCCAAAATCCAGCTTTAACTCCAAGATGGTCTAGTGGCAGGGTTTTTGACTACGGACCCGAAGGTCGCGGGTTCGCGCCCCGGCCACTACCCAGCTTGGGGTGTCTATGAGTGCACACCTATTTCTCCAGCTCCCCGGGCGCTTTCGGGCTGCTCACTGCACCACCTGGTAGGTGGTTGGGTTAAATGCAGAGACGAATTTCGTCTGTGTATGGGAAACATACGCAGATGACAGGAATAGACATTATTATTATTATTATTGTTAAGTTGTTGTTAGCTGAACTTTTAGCCCAGAAGAACGCAGCAGTCTGCCAGCAGAGTGAAGCAGCACGCATGCGCATTAGGTGAAGGTTCAACAATTCACAGCGCCAACTAATGACCCGGCATGGTAACTACAGTGGATTCACGAGGGGAGGGGGAGATTCATGAGGGCGGGGGGAGATTCGAGCGGATCCATGTAAACACTTGAATTGGCCCGTGTAAACGTAAAACTTTTCATCTAATTAACATACCCAAAACCTCCGTTTCCCCCCACAGTGTCCGTGTAAACAGGGCCTAAATCAGGGTGTGGTGATGGACTCAGATCTGAACCTTCAGACACATAAAGACAGTCACAAAGGCGGCCTTCTGTCACCTGAAGAACATTTCCAGGATTAAAGGACTAATGTCGCAGAAAGATCTAGACAAACACGTCCACACGTTTATCTTTAGTCACACTGATTACTGCAACAGTGTCTTCACAGGTCTGCCTAAAAATAAATTAAAAAAATCAATCAGACATCTACAGCTGAGCCAGACCACTGCTGCTCGCGTTCTCACTAAAACCAGGAAGACGGAGCACATCACCCCAGTTTTAAAATCCTTACACTGGCTCCCTGTAGCTCAGAAAACAGACGTTAAAATACTGTTGTTAGTTTATAAATCACTGAATGGCTTGGCACACAATACGATAAATATCTGCTGTTGTTGCATCAACCTTCCAGACCATTAGGTCTTCTGGTTCTGGTCTGCATCCCCAGAATCAAACAGGGAGAAGCAGCATTCAGCTTCTACAAATCTGGAACAAACTTCCAGAAAACTGAAAAACAGCTGAAACACAGAGTTCCTTTAAATCAAGGCTAAAAACCCACGTGTTTAGAGTTTCTTTTGAACTATGATAAATGGAACATTTCTCAACATACTTGATGGCACACTATAAAATATAATGTTTGTTACTGGTGACTGTATGCTGTTTTTATGATGTAAAGCACTTTGAACTGCCTTGTTGATGAAATGTGCTATACAAATAAACTTCATTGATTGATTGATTATCCCTCGTTTATCGCGGGCGATCCGTACCCTGAAGCTACGCAATAAGTGAAACACCACGAAGTAGGAATAGTAGTACAAGTAGTGGTTTCTTCTTCTTCTTTCAGCTTTTCCCTCTTCAGGGGCCTCATGTACAAAGACTTGCGTGGATTTCTTACTGAAAAGTGCCGTACGGTCAAATCCAGAAAACTGTGTGCGCACAAAAAAATCCAGATGTATCAAACTGTGCGTACACCGGAATCCACGCACATTCCTTTTGTACATCACAACCAACGTGGAAATGAGCGCACGTGAGACACCTCCCCTGACACGCCTTCATTTACATATGTTAAACAGATGCAAATTACTTCCTGCATGTGTGAAGGACATGTTTGTTTGATCCCTGCGCGATCAGAAATGATTTCTAGATTCAGGAAAATAATGAATTTAATATAATATGAGTGAGGAAAATAATCCTAAGTAAGAATAGTAATAAAATGTGTTTATCACGCAAAGAACGAGTGATTGTGTGTCGGTATTTGTGTGTGCGCGCACCCTGCTTTGGTGCGCAACGGCTCATCCATTCATTCTGAGTGAAAATATTAACTTTGCGCACGAGTTTATTACCATAATTACTGTAAACACAGAGGAACTTACTTGGATGTTTGGTAGAACATAGATCTTTGTTTATTTAATAGATGATATGAAGAAACGAGTTTGTGCGCCTCATTGGAGAGTTTCCATGACATGACATGTTGGAGTCTCCAAACGCTGCGCGCACCGCAGCCTTTGTGCGCAGTCTGTCTGTGAATCTTTTGCTCTCCTACAAGTTATATATGGTGTACTTTCACGTGTCATTTCGGAGAAATCTACAATAAACGCAGATTATGTAACACCTCCACTGCTGTGTAACACCGGCGAGGGTGCGCGCACGCTCCAAAGCGCGACCATGACAGCCTTTGGAATCATATGGATGAGACCATTCCATTGAATATGATCCGGCTTTGTGTGGACTGGACTGGCACAGTCCCGATCGACCTGCCAGCCCTCTGGAAAGCTCGGGAACAGTTTGATCGCTGCTTCTGCACGCGTTGTGCACGGTTCCTGCGTTGTGCTCCAGAGCGCAGCAGTGCCAAAATGAAAAAGGATTATTCCTGAATACGGCTGATAAGCCATATCCTAGATCAGAAAATTATATCTGTTTATAAATAAATGCTCTGCGTGTTACACTATTTATTATATCCTCCAGTAAGGCTGAATCCGTTCCTGTTAAATGTATTTTTTGCACAATTTGTGCGTCCTTTTTGCGTCCTATTTAATTGCGTCCATGGATGTAATAATTGTTAATCATGTGTGTCTGGTGTGAACAACGATCATTTTCACATCATGAACAGTTAATAATAATACTACTAATAATAATGAATTCAATTTATAACGCACTTTTCATTAATGAAAATCTCAAAGTGCTACAAGGTGCAACGGAAGTAAATGTCAATAAAACAAATAATAAAACAATTAAAATCAACAACAGTGTCAGCTAGATCAAAAGTAGAATCATGAGGAGTATATAGTATGCTCTGTTGAAAAGAAAGGTCTTCAAGCTGCTCTTAAAGTCAACCACAGATTGTGGGGCTTCAGTTTCTCAGAATCACCTGTAAGTGTCGCCAAAGGAACAAGAACCACAGAAACGTGCGTACGCAAGCCATGGGGCTGGCGTGGAAATGTACTTGGATGCGCACATATTCACGTTCAGTTCAGTTTTGATACATACGGGGTTTTGCGTGGATAGTGACGCACGCAAGGTTTTTGTGCGCACGCACGGTTGATACATGAGGCCCCTGGGGTCACCACAGCGGGTCATCCTCCTCCATCTATGTCCTCTGCATCCTCTGTCCTCACTCCAACTACCTCCATGTCCTCTCTAACTGCATCCATATATCTCCTCTTTGTCTTTTTCCTGGCAGGTTCATATAACATCCTTCTACCAATATACCCACTGTCCCTCCTCTGGACATGTCCAAACCATCTCAGTCTGTCCTCTCTAACTTTATCTCCCAGTGGTTCAACCTGTGCTTTACCTCTGATGATTTCATTCCTGATCTTATCCATCCTTGTCACTCCTAAGGAGAACCTCAGCATCTTCATTTCTGCCACTTCCAGTTCTTTCTCATGTCTTTTTGTCATTGCCGCTGTCTCCAGACCATACAATATACTGTAACTGGTCTCACCACTGTCTTGTAAACTTTTCCTTTGACCTTTGCTGACACCTTTTTGTCACAAATCACTCCTGAAACTTTTCTCCATCCACTCCATCCTGCCTGGACTCTCTTCTTCACCTCTTTACCACATTTCCCATTTTCCTGGACAGTGGACCCCAAGTACTTGAAGTCCTGCACCTTTGTGACCTCTGCTCCTTGTAGCCTCACTGTTCCACCTCCTCCCTCTCATTCACACACATGTACTCTGTCTTACTACGACTGACTTTCATTCCTCTTCTTTCAAGTGAATACC
>JBBPBX010028128.1:0-18499 GCA_038048925.1 Garcialebias charrua
GCAGAAAAAACGATAAATCCCAATACTTCTCTGATATGCTTCAAACTCTCGCAATCCACGAGTTCTGTTCTCCACCCTAAACTCTGTTCTCCACCTCACTGAACAATAACCCCTGGAAGCCTCGACTGAGCTGTGCGAGAACTTCCAACATTTCTTTTTAGATAAAATTGCGACCACCCGGGCTCTCATTTCTCCTCCAACTCATGATCCATCCATCTCACCTCAATCTGTTACTGTATTTGACCACTTCAAACCAGTCTCTCTGTCTTCTCTAGAGCAGGTCATGTGCAACCTGAAACCATCTGGTTCCCCCTTTGATGTGGTCTCCCCTCGGCTCCTAAAGGAGGTCTTCCCCACTCTAGGTCCCTCCATTCTCTGTATTGTAAATAGCAGTCCATCCTCGGGTGTGGTGCCAAAATCATTAAAACATGCTGCTGTTCAACCTCTCCTGAAAAAACCGAACCTCGCCCCTTCAGTAGTATCCAATTTCAGGCCTGTCTCCAGACTCCCATTTTTTTCTAAACTTCTAGAGAAAATAGTTGAGTCCCAGTTGAAGTGCTTCCTGTAGGATCACGCTATCCCGAGCTATTCCAATCTGGCTTCAAATCTCTCCACAGCACTGAGACTGCCCTAATGAAGGTTTTTAACGACATCTTCCGATCCACAGACACAGGTGACTCTGTGCTGCTTGTCCTATTGGACCTCTCATCCGCGTTCGACACCATCGACCATGAGATCCTCATTGCTAGGTTGGAGCAGTGGGTGGGTATCACAGGGTCAGCCCTCAATTGGTTCAGATCCTACCTCGCTGACAGGTCCTTTTGTGTTTCCATCAATGATTTTAGGTACCGCAGGGTCCTCTCTTATTCTCCTTATACCTGCTGCCACTTGGTGCTATTTTCCGGAAACATAACATACCCTTCCATTTCTACGCCGATGACTGTCAAATTTACCTTCCCCTAAGACAAAATGGTACATGCTCTATTCAGCCTCTGCTCGACTGCCTGGCTGACATCAGGGACTGGATGGCTTTAAATTTCTTAAGTTTCAATGATAAGAAGTCTGAAGCCATATTGTTCCTTCCCAATGACAACCTTAAAGTGAGACTAAACGGGCTCTGGGTCTTTGACTCCTCCCCAAGTTCAAATTCAAAAACTTCACCAAAATGGGCGTTCCGATAGACTGTGGAGGCACCGCCTAAAGGAGGAGAGGAGGTGGGGTTAGAGCGAGTAGGTGGGTGTCGCCAGGACCGTGACATGCAGCTAGCGTTAGCATATGCAACATGGAGTGAACACAGCGACACAGGTCTTTTCTCCACCTCCCTCACCAGAAACTGAGGGAGACTTGGAGCAGAGAGCCACAGGTCCTGAGCCTTATCAGTTCGAGCTGCTGGCTACAGGCACTGACGCTCTTATGCAAGAATCTGGTGGTGCTGAGGCAATGGGTCCAGCATCTGAGTGGTAAATTTATATTAGCAACATAGGCTAATGTTCAAAGCAGTAACAAATTATCTTTTTTTTAATAATTTTCAACTATCTCAATCCAAATTGTAAAGCAATAAATAAAAAAACCTTTCAAAAGGTGCACCTGTGATCACTGCAGCTTCCACTCACCTGTAGAAAACATGTGTTGTAGGGAGATGCCAAGAGTATAATTATGAATTATTTAGTACTTCCTAAAGCCCTAATAAATATACTATATATTAAAAAACACACCAATAAACCTGGTCTTGAATACACTGTGCATTTTATTGTCTTAAAAGCTTTTCTCCTGTGATGTGAATTACTATGGGTATGCATTACTCTACCAGTAAAAGCACTCAAACTTGTATCAAATTATAAAAAATGAGTAAAAATACAAACGATATACATGCTGCACTCCACGTTCAGTTAAAATTAATTTTTATATAGTAAATGTGTTAAAATGGACTGCTCATAGTCAACATAATCAATTATGAAGCTGAAGCTCATTGTTCTGTCAACACTAGACCTCTGTATTGATAAATACATTTCCAAATCATACATCAAAGTCAAAATTCAAAGTCAACTTTATTGTCCAAACTGCAATATGTACAGAACATACACAGGATTGAAATTGCATTTCTCTCAGATGCATGCATAATTTAAACAAACATTTAATAAACATGTTTACATCAGCAATTTTTACAAAGTAATGTTTAAATTTAATATAAATTATAATTGTTTCAGGTGTGCCAATATTAAATATTGTAAAACAAAAGAAACAAAGTGCAATAATCAATTAGAGTAATCCAAATTGTACATTATTAAAAAAGTTATAGGAAGCATAAACTTTTTAAACGTTAAAATTTAAAAGTTTCCTGTACTTGAATTTATGACTGATAAAAAAAATCCCTTTCTGACATAGGTTATGGCCAGATGTGAACAGGTGGGTGTGTACACCTGTGTTACAGACCACCCAGGTGCCCAGTCCGCACAGGGTTAGAAGAAAACATAAATAATAATTTAACACAAGTACATAGTAATTTACATAAAGGGTATCCTATTCTAAAAGAAGTTCACAGAACCATATGCGAAGTGCCAAATGTGTGACATGTATTTCAAATTCAGTGGTCAAAACCAACCTTTTTAACAATTCTTTGTTATGTCTTATTTTTAACACATTATAGTAGTACACCTTGAATTTAAAAATAAATACATTTCAGTAGTTATTTTGTATGTAAATGGGCAGCCGTGGTGTAGTGGTAATGGCAGTCGACCCCTGATCGGAATGTTGGAGGTTCGAATCCCGCATCCGCCCACCATGTGTCGTTGTGTCCCTGGGCAAGACACTTAACCCCGAGTTGCTCCCGGTAGGTCTGGATGGCGCCTTGCAAGGCAGGCTACCACTACCGGTGTATGAATGAATGGGTGGATGGCTGGTATTGTAAAGCGCTTTGGGGCTCCTCACAGGGGGCTGGAAAGCGCTATATACAGTAAATAAGCTCCATTTACCATTTTACCATTTTAGTACACCTTGAATTTAAAAATAAAATACATTTCAGTAGTTATTTTGTATGTAATTGAGTACAGTACTGATATGTTTAATTTAGTGCTATGCAGAAAATGGTAAGCTATGTAGTTATTCTAAAAATTATGATGAGTTTCTCTCATGTTTCAGAGAAAAATCGTGACCTGTGTCTGCTCACTGCCTCCTTCTTGTCTGGTTTCAGAAAATCCACACATAATGTTGGAGGTACTTTAAACTGATCCGCGGACTTCTGGTACTGCAGAGGGTCTTCCACAACATCATCGAACAGCAGCCCCATCAACTTGTCAATGTAGCCTTCATAAAAAAAAAAAAAATTACACAATCTGTACAATTAAAAATTTTAAGTTCAGCTCTAAAATGACATACCTGTTGTTGGTTTTGTCTTAATTGGTCTCACGGTGTAGTCTCCATGCTTATATTTAGGATAAGCAATGCAGTATCTCAGCTTACCGGTTTTTGTGAAAGCCTGTGACCGGTTTGCGTTTTCATTGTAGTGTAGTCCAGCTAGCTCAAATCTATAGACAGAAAAAGTAAAAAAATTACTTTTGCATAGACATTTTCACAAGGTTATCATACTCCAATGTTTTATTACATTTACCTGCACAGCATTCCATACCTGGTGAATCAGATCTCATGTCACCACCAAGTGTCAAAGACCCACGAGCCATGGCCTCGTTGATGCACTTATCCTGCTCCAGCTTCCACTGCCAAAAGACTGTGGGGATGAGGAGGTTTCTTTGATGTTTGTGGAAGCACGTCTCATAGATTCCCTGGATGTTGAACGCATCATGGACCTAAAAAAACAACAAATTTTGTATCACCTTACAAACAAACATAATTGAGAAACATTACGGTTTTCTCACCTTATTGATATGTCCAAAGGATGACCCTGTGAAAAGTACAGCAGCACAGAGCTGAAGGTTGCCTGCTGGGATGTTTTTAACCAATGGCTGACTGGACCACTCATTGGTGTGTTCACATCTACTGCACTGTTGTTTCACTTTTACAAGTGTTCCAATTGTAGTTTTTTCAACTACACAGCTGTGTGTACAGACAGGACACCTCCAGAAAAGCTCAAGCAGCTGTTCTTCGAAAACAATGTATTTTTTTTGCTTTGTGGGCCTGGAGGGGGCCTTCATTGATGGAACTATGTAGCAATAAAGACAAAAAAAAAAAATAAATAAAAAATACAGCTAAACTATTCATAAATTATGTAACTAATTGTTTAACTTACATTGAACGGTGTACAGTAATCTCACTTCCATCCAGATGGTAAGACGAATCATCGGCCGACACCTCGATTCTCTTTCTTTTCACCGGTGTTGAACTTGCACGTGGACATTCTTGGAATGGCATCTCCGTGAAGGACCCAGTATCACAGGACACACTCCTGCCTGTTGGTCGTATTTGTGTGGCTATTAAAAAAAATTAATGGCTTTAAAATTATGTCTCTACTTACACATTCATTATAAAATTCTCATTTAATTAAATAAAAATTAACATACAAAATATTGAAAGATGAGGTTCAAAAATTGAAGCATACTGCATCCAGACATTTCCAATAAAACATCTACCGGTACTTTACAGTTTGTGAAGGTACACAACGTAACTCCAAGGTAAAGGCTACACATAAAAATAAATTTATAACATACAAAATATGTTTTTGTTTCTTATAGCGTTTCAGCTGGGTCCTACATTTATAAGTTATGTTTAGCTATCATAAACAATTGTCAAGAAATAAATTATACCGGTACATAGAATTGTACATTTTTAAGTAATAAAGACATGAGTCAGCTACAGTATAATTTTAAATTATGGTAAACAAACGCAGAAATAACAAAATATTTCATACAACCCAAGGAAATAAATTTGTGTAGTAATTTGGTCTATTACTGCAGTGTTTATGAATGTTGGTCCTACGTGAATACTTTAATTGTAAAAAATTCATGTTGTTTATTTGAAATTAGCTGTATTGGACTGGGACTTTTTAACCAAATTATTAAGAATAATTGGGCTATAAAGACGTGTAGTACAGGAAAGTTTGTAAAGTGAAAAAATGTAATAATATTTCACCTTTGCTTCTCCTAGGAGGCTTCACGTTGGCCTGAACAACGACAGATTTGGTGATTACAGGTTCAGTCTGACATCCCATTTCTCGTGTTTGTTTGGGCTGTAAACAAGAAAAATAAACATTTATTATCTCAATTTCAATTTATTCACTCTAGTATTTATGATGATATTCAAACGTGATATTAACAAGGTTTGATTAAACCACACCGGGACTAAAACATCGTTAACCAGTAGCCTACAACAGCTAAAATTAGCGTCAGCTGGTCTCCATTGTTTTGTGACGTTGCAGTCTTCCTTATCAGAGTTCATAAGAGTTCACACACTCTGCGGTGTTCATAAGAAACACTACCGTAGATTCTAGCATTTAAAAGCAACTACAACACAAACTAACGATCAGCAACAGATGAAAACGCCACAACCTTATGTGGGGCCACACCGAAGCAAAGCTGCAGGTCCCAAACACAGCACATGAAGAAACACGTCATATACTCAAAAGATAAATTATGGAATGGAAAGGTGTAAAATGGGACTCACCTCCAAACGGATTGTAACCTGATGGTGTAAGGGTGGGTGAACATCAGTTTGAAGAGCTGTTCTTGGAACATCGTGGCTCTTCTATGCTAATGCTAATGTTGCTAATCTCCGATCCAACTCCGCCCTGAGCTCTGCGGGGGGAGTGACGTTCTCGGGGGAGTGGCTTCACTTTTATATTCAGGCAGCAGTGCATGTGACGTCAGAATGTACAAGACTTGTCAGAGTGTACAGTCTTGACCAACAAGAAAATCAGCGTGCAGTTTCCTCTGTACAACCCATAGAGCTACCATAAACACGTTTTTAGACCAAATATTGCCGATTTTAACTAATACGCACAAATACATGAAAATTTACACAGAAATAGTGCTCTGAAACTTTTTAAACACATTCTAGGGAGTTTATCAGCTAAAAAAAGTTAATTTTGGGTTTAGTCGCTCTTTAAACCACTGCATCGACCTTTCTGCTCTACCCCTGTCTGAAAAACAAAAGGTCACAAATCTGGGAGTGACAATGGATCCATCCATGAAACTCAACAGCCATGTAAATTTGATCGTTAAATCCTGTTTTTTCCAGCTGAGGCGACTGTCCAAGCTGAAGCCCATATTATCCAAAAATAACCTGGAGACAGTAATTCACGCATTTATTACATCTAGGCTTGATTACTGCAATTCACTTCTGCTTGGCGTCAGTCAAGCCACCATTGCACAATTACAACTGGTTCAGAACGCAGCTGCCCGATTTTTAACCAGCACACGCAAAAGAGAGCACATTAAACCAGTCTTGGCCTCCTTGCACTGGCTAACGGTGCATCTTAGAATCCAGTTCAAAATTCTCCTGTATGTCTACAAATCGCTGAACAGCCTTGCCCCCGCCTATCTCTCGGATTTGATACACCCATATGCCCCACCACGTGCTTTGAGGTCAGAGGACCAGGTAATTTTAAGAGTTCCAATATTCATTCATTCATTCATTCAACCTTTATTTATACAGGCTAGCCTCGTTGAGTCACGGGGACTCATTTACAAGAGGGACCTGTCTCACTCACACCAAACAACCATCCACTCTCACACTCACACCTAGGGTCAATTTAGAGTCACCAATCAGCCTAACAAGCATGTTTTTTGGTCTGTGGGAGGAAACCGGAGTACCCGGAGGAAACCCACGCATGCACGGGGAGAACATGCAAACTCCACCCAGAAAGGCCCCGGACCGGGATTTGAACCGGCAACCTTCTCGCTGAGAGGCAGCAGCTCTACCAGTTGTGCCACCGTGCTGCCCAATAACTCGCCTGAAGCGCAGAGGTGACAGGGCCTTCTCCGTAGCAGGCCCAAGACTCTGGAACGAGTTACCTCTTCTTGTCAGACAGGCCCCCTCCCTCGCAGTTTTCAAATCCCGGTTAAAAACTCACTACTGTTCTGTTGCTTTCAACACCAGCTGATTTGTATTTGATTGTTTTATTTATTATGTGCAATGTTTTTATGTCTTTCGTGTTGTACTTCACTGTGTGTGTTGCCTGTTGTTTGTTTGTTTGTCCAGCACTTTGGTGTGGACTGGTTCCTGTGTAAAGTGCTTTACAAATAAAATGGTATGGTATGGTATTTGAGGTGGTTCATCTGATTATGATGCCTCCTGGATGCCTCCCTTTAATGGTTCTCCAAGTATGCCCTACAGTAGGCCCCAGGGAAGACCCAGAACTATGGCGTCCGAATCATGCCAAATCCCACGAGAACTAATACAAATCTCGCGAGAGCAAATACAAACCCTCGAGTGAACAAATGAGACCCGTGAGCAAACTCTCTGGAGGGATGGTGTATCTTCTCTGACCTAGGAACACCTTGTCCTCCAGAACCAACTGGAAGGTGTTACTGGTGAGAGGGAGGTATTTCTCTCTTGAACTTGTTGCCTCTGTTACTCCTCTATGGATAAACAATTGAAGATGGGTTTTACATTTTCTCTAAGATCTCTCTCCCAGCTCTCAGCTACTGCCAAATCATTTCCAGCTCTAATTAGTAAAACTGACTGAGCTGTAGGTTCCAACAGTCAGTTGGACATGGCGGCCATCTTTAATTCAGTTGACTCCACAAGAGTTACTATACCATACCATACCATTTTATTTACAAAGCACTTAAAACAGCAACAAGGCCAATGTACAAACAAACAAACAAACAAACAACAGGCAACACACACAAAGAAGTACAAAAAAATAGACATAAAAATATTGCAGATCATAAATATAATGACCAAAACACAGATCAGCTGGTGTTGAAAGCAACAGAATAGTAATGGGTCTTTAAACGGAATTTGAAAACAGAGAGGGAGGGGGCCTGTCTGACGAGCAGCGGTAACTCGTTCCAGAGTCTTGGGCCACAGAGAAGGCCCTGTCACCTCTGCGTTTAAGACGAGCTCCTGGAACTGTTAGAAGAAACTGGTCCTCTGACCTCAGAGCACGTGGTGGGACATACGGGTGTATCAAATCAGAGAGATAGAGGGGGGCGAGACTGTTCAGCGATTTGTAGACATACATGAGAATTTTGAACTGGATTCGAAGATGAACCGGTAGCCAGTGCAGGGAGGCCAAAACTGGTGTAATGTGCTCACTTTTGCCTGGTTAAGAGTTGTAGATGTTTATCCAACTCTGAGAGTGTTTCAAGACAAAGACCGAGCCAAGATGGTGTAGTGGCAGGGCTTCCGACTTGGGACTCGAAGGACGTGGGTTCGCGCCCCGGCCACTACACACCTTGGGGTGTCTATGAGTGCACACCTAATTCTCCAGCTCCCCGAGCGCTTTCTGGCTGCTCACTGCACCACCTGGTGGTGGTTGGGTAAAATGCAGAGATGAATTTCGTCTGTGTATGGGAAACATACACAGATGACAGAAAAAGACATTATTATTATTATTTATCACCTGCTACTCTTTTCATTCTGAACTGGTGAAGTCTTTCCCAATAAAACAACTTTTAATTCCATAAATCATTAAAAAAAAGTGGATATTTGAGATCAGTCCAAGTGAGGAGATAAAGGTCCTGCTCCAGAACATGTGTGATGGTTTAAGTCCCAAACTGAAAATAAAGGTGCCATGTTTTGGGTCTCTGATCGTGTCAAAGGTGTTGTTCCTCACATGGAGTTGCAGATCTGAGGTCATGATCAAACTTATCTGTGTTTTCTCAGCGCGCAAAGGAAACAATAAGCTCTGCACGCAGGAGTTAACCAAAGACCCGCCTCTTCCTCCTCCTCCTGAGCGCAGGAGGAACGGGGAGGGTAAAAAGAGAAGTCAGTCAGCTTTTCTCCTCCATTGTTCTTCGTCCTGGAAGTTTGGGTGCGGGACGCGGTGGCGCTGGTCCCGCACGGCGCGCTCGTCATGACGGGCTCCGGTCCGAAGCTCGGCGTCCTGCTGCTGGTGGCCGTGCTGCTGCAGACCGTGGTGGTCACCATCACTGTGCTGCACTTCACCACGGCGCTCAACTCGGTAAGGACAGTGCGCCGCGGCTGCATGCGCTCTTCAGCGCTCTTCTAACCCTAACCTTAACCCTAACCTTAACCCACTCGCCTGCAGGAGACAGCGCGAGGCGGGCGCAGTCTGCTGCAGCTGCTGACGCAACACATCTGTGCCAGCTGTGCACTTTAAAAGATTCACAGCTGTCAAATGGCTGCTTAGTGCGCTCCTGAACACGCGCACGCAGTTGTTTATCCTGCACACAGGCCATCCACACACACACACCTCTTCCACTCTCTGTGTAACAGCAGAAGAGGTAAAGAGCTGAACTTCAGCTGATAGTTTGAGCTCCTCAGCTGCTTCCTGACATCAATCATTAACTCAGGTGAGCTCAACATGTGGGAAATGAAACCTACAAGAACCTGGACACGTGCCAGGAGAGCATCAGGTTTGCATTGTTCTTGTGTCAGAAGATTGTTTTTATTTATTCATTTCATATAAAAATAACACAGCATTTGAATAGACACACAACACAAGACATACAATATAAATTTAAAATGAAGGGTGGCAGAATTAAGAGAGTATCTTATTCTATCTGCCCCCATTACAGAACAAATCATTTCACACAGAAAACCTTCAATAAGTAACTGGAAAAAGAGAGAAAATATGCAATAATAATAAGTCAAGGAGACAAAAAGGAATGACACATGTAATTATCAAATTTGACACTAGACAAGATAAATTAGTTTATATATATTTTTGCAATTTTTTTTGATTTTGCATTGAAGATGATGAAGTCAAGCAGCTTGTTGGTTTGTCCTCCACAGATGAAGGAGACGTTCGCCCGGAGCAGTGTCTCCTGCCTGACGGGCTCTGGCCTGCAGAGCAGCAGGGCTGGGAGAGGAGATCCATGCTGGCAGGTCAGCGAGCAGCTCCACCTGCTCATCGAAAAGGTGAACATCTCACACACACACATACACACACACGCGTACACACACACACACACACACACACACAGCAGGACGTTCAGAGTGTTCCCTAGTTCTGACCTGCAGACCAACTTTAAACATTCTGCACATGCTTCAACTGCAAAAACTACAAAAAAATGTCCACAGAAATAAACAAGTTCTCACTCGTTGTTATAAAACTTCGGATGAAGGTTCTGCCATGAAGTTTCAACAGCGGGTGATCATGTTTTTGCACGATTGTGCTTGTGTGTCTGTTGGCAAAATATGTCATGAACCACCAATCGGATTTGAATTAAACTCTTAGAAACTGATTATTGTTTATGACTGAAAATATTCTTCTTCTTCTTCTCCGCAGCCAATCACTCTTAAAGCGTCACTGACATGATTTTGTAACTATGCATAAAATTGCTCAACATATATATCTTTTATCATTCAACTATGTTCGTTTTTGCAAACAAAATGATAAATCAATTTAATTTTGTTTTAAAAGTGATTTTAAACTTCGCGCCGTGTTTATTAACGGGAAATCTGATTACACGCGAATGCAACATCTGTGACGTAGTGAGAGGCAGAGGCAGTCTGCATGTGTCTGCAGCTCGCCTGCAGATCGTGTTTTTTTTTTAAACATGAAAAATGCCGTTACGTTGTGTCGCATTTGGGTGTTCTAATATCATCAGTGAAAAAGTGAGCCTTTTCACTTTCCCAAAAGATGAAATACTTCGTCATGAATGCAACAAAGCTGCACCACTCGGAGTCCTCCCCCCCTCGCTCCACCTGAAGGTAAGTCTCATACGGCTGCAGACCTAAATTAGATCCTGTTGTTTCTTGTTCCATCACCCAAACTATTTTCTGCTTCCCAAAATGAAGACAAATAGCTCAAATCTTCACATAGATTGTTAAATTTGTCGTGTTATAAATAGTCCGCTATTAAAGAGACCAGAGCCCTCTGCCCGATACAGTACTATGTCACAGATGTTGCATTTGTGTGTAATCAGATTTCCCGTTAATAAACACGGCGCAAAGTTTAAAATCACTTTTAAAGCAAAATTAAATTGATTTATCATTTTGTTTGCAAAAAACAAACATGGTTGAATGATAAAATATATTTATTTTGAGCAATTTTATGCATAGTAAAAAAAAACATGTCAGTGACGCTTTAACCAACATGCACATGACTATAACTCAGTCAGTTTGACAGACAATGAGCTAAACTGTGATGTGGTGGTAGCTGAGAGTCATCCATAACACAGAATCTGAGCACCAACAGGTTTTTACCAAACAACTCTGCCGATGTGCATTTTTTTTACGAATGCTTGCTTAATTTAAAAAATGGTAAAAGGAGTGCGTTGTGGTTCTTGTCAGGAGGAGCTTCCTGAACATCAGAGGAAATAAAAGACTGAAATGATCTGAATGAGTCGGACAATGAGCCCGTTCATGTCGGAGATGTGATGTGATCCTTCTGGGTCTAATCAGCACAGGAATGCATTCACCTGCTCTGAAACCTGCCCCAGACCCAACACTGCACATGTTTCTTCTTCAAGCTCTCCTCTGCTGCTTTCTGTTTTACTGATGCATCGATCACGCAGGTGGACCTCCATGTTGGGAAGAGCTTTGTGATGCACTGCAGATTCACATTCCTCTTCTTGAGTAATCCTGTAAGACATTTTACTACTTTCATTATCTGTAAAGTGCATCTGCTGGACTTCTAGCTGAACTGGTTTGGATCAGTTCATTTCAGTTTATTTATGAAGCGCCCAGTCACAGCAGAAGTCGTCTCAGGTTGAACAGAAACATCCATATATAAAAATAACAATTTAACATTATTTATCTGAGGGGCAGTCTACTTTGAGTTTAACTTCATCACAGAACTCTCGAGCAAGTATGAAGGTGATAGAGGAAAGGAAAAACTGGAAGGAACCTTTTGCGGAACCAGGATCGGGACAAGCGATCATCTGCTTCGACCAGCTGGGGTTGACAGGAACAGATACACAATGGCAGGTCAAGACTCAAATGTTAAGATAAAAATAATATCAAATGACAACTATTCAATTTTAACAATTCAATTAAGGAAATGAGGTCATTTTGTCCTCCAGTAGTCTAATCCTATAGCAGCATAACAAGTCAACCATAACTATAGGATTTATCAAACAGGAAAGGACATTGTGTCAGCCTCATGGACAGAAACTGGAAGTTGGTTCCACAAGACGGAGCCTGATAACTGAAAGATCTTCCTCTCATTCTGCTTTTGTAAACTCTAGTAACCACAAGTAAACCTGCAGTCTGAGAGCGAAGTGCTCTGTTAGTAAAATATGGAACAATAAGATCTTGATCACAATAAAGGGACTCGGCTGTGAATGCTATGTTCATGATGTCTTGATCACCACAAACTTTGTCATTTTTGAACCAAAGTGTGTCCAGAAGACTGTATTAATTTCAGTTTTATGATTGACAGCTTTTCCTATAACTCATCCTGTAAAAACTGAAAGCATAATTAGAGTTTAAATTTCCTGCAAGAGAAGTCAACGAACCTGAAGCATCAACGTTTATCTGATTAATCAACATTTTCTTCACAGGATTCTGCTTTGCTTGTGTTTTTAAAAGTTAAATACTTTGTACTTGTATTTATGAAAAGATGTAGTACAGTATTAATTACCTCAGACATGCAGTATTGTAGCTGCTGGGATGGAAGTTTTCTGTCAGTATGAATTAAACTAGTTTTAATTTACACTAAGTTAATTTAATGTTGAGGGATGATGGTGTTTGGTTCATGTTTGAAAATGACATGACACACTTTCAGCTGATATTATATCTCTCACAGTCTGTTAGCTTTCAGAGTATGTGCTCTGGATGACTCTCAGCTGCTACTGTACCACGTGTTAGCAAAATATCAGTAAAATATACGGAAGTAAGATCATTTTTGTGTTTGCTAAGTTTGATCAGCCATCTTGAATTGGATTGACTCCACAAGAAGGTAATCATGTGCAGATGTATACTTGCATTAAGATTTGTCTAGTGCTTCTTAAAGGTGCATTCACACCAGCCCTGTTTAGTCTGCTTTAATCCAACTCTAGTCCGTTTGTCTAGAAAGTCTGCTTTGTTTGGGGAGGTGTGACTGTGCAATCGAACTCTTAGGTGGACCAAAAAAGCAATCTCTAGTCCAACTAAATACCTAGGTCTCGGTTCGGTTGAAGTGAACTCTGGCATGGTTCGAATGCATTGTGAATGCAAGTGGACCGGAGACTGCTCCAAAAGCAGGAAGTGGACTACAGGAACACCGCTGTTGCTAGTCAACTTCACTCACACCTGTCCAACAATAACATTTATGAAGAGTTTCAATCTGGTTTTCGCCCCCACCATAGCACCGAAACAGCTCTAATAAAAATTACTGGTTCACCTCCTATCTCTCTGACCGCACTCATTCAGCTTAAACCCTTCCGTTCCCAGTCTTCCCCTGTCTCCACGGGTGTCCCCCAAGGCTCTGTCCTTGGACCCCTCCTCTTCATCATTTACCTCCTTCCTCTAGGTCACATCTTCCGCAAATACGGCGTCCATTTCCACTGTTATGCTGATGACACACAGCTCTACTTGTCATCAAAACCTAACTCCACCCACCCACCCTCCATCCTCACCGACTGTCTCAATGAGCTAAATCACTGGTTTTCTAACAATTTCCTTCAACTAAACAGCAACAAAACAGAAATCATTCTTGTTGGTACCAAAAACTCTATTTCAAAATCAGAACATCTTCTCGTCCCCCTTAACAACTCTCTGCTATCCCCCTCCCCTCAGGTCAAGAGTCTCGGTGTCATCCTCGACACCACTCTCTCCTTCACTTCACACATCAACAATATTACTCGGTCTGCCTATTTCCACCTCCGTAATATTAACCGTCTCCGTCCTTCTCTCACACCCCGCTCCACAGCCATCCTGGTGCACAGTCTTGTGACTTCCCGTATCGATTACTGCAACTCCCTTCTCTACGGCCTCCCCAACAAATCTCTCCACAAGTTACAGATGGTCCAGAACTCAGCTGCCCGTGTCATCACTCAAACCTCCTACTATAACCACATCACTCCTGTCCTGCAGCAGCTCCACTGGCTCCCGGTTAAATCACGCATCATCTTCAAAATTCTACTTCTCACGTTCAAAGCTATCCACAACCTTGCCCCTCCTTATCTATCTGACCTCCTACAAATCTCCATCCCATCACGCTCTCTCAGATCCTCCTCTTCGCTACATCTCCATGTACCCTCTGCCCGCCTCTCCACCATGGGGAGCAGGGCCTTCACCTGCTCTGCCCCTCACCTCTGGAACGCTCTACCGCCAGACCTTCGAAACACCACCTCCCTTTCTCTGTTCAAGACAGCCCTGAAAACACATCTCTTTAGACTAGCTTATCATTAACTTTACTAAATGTATTTTATATTATTTTGTATTTTATATTCTTTATGTATTTTATATTTCAATTTGTTACTGCTAATGTTTGAAC
Source organism: Garcialebias charrua (assembly GCA_038048925.1). Classification (NCBI taxonomy): domain Eukaryota; kingdom Metazoa; phylum Chordata; class Actinopteri; order Cyprinodontiformes; family Rivulidae; genus Garcialebias; species Garcialebias charrua. Next base: position 14,504 of record JBBPBX010028128.1, read on the forward strand.
TGTGTTTGTTTAAGTGTCCTTGGGTGTCCTGAAAGGCGCTTTAAAATAAAATGATTATTATTATTATTATTATATTATTATTACAATGCAGGGCATTCTGGGTAAATACAACCAAAACAAACGCGCTTTTCTCATACCTTTTTATCATAAAAAACTTCTCATATCTTTCTCCTTTTATAAAAAATGGTACGCACCCTTTACGATTTGTCAATTGTTGTCCACTGTCATCATCACTCTTTGTTAAAATCAGGTCTCTCTTGTAATGAGTCCCTGAGGCTCAATGGGATTAACCTGTCAAAAGGTTGAATGAAAAAATAATTCACACGGAGCCGTCAGCCACCTTGTGTGCAAAACATTCTCCATGGTCTTCTGCCTCATCTGCTCATGCTGAGTCCATTGTTGAAAAATGACAAAACAGAAATCATAAAACCTCTGAAATTTGATGCCACTCCGTTGTTGTTTTTATTTCCAGAAGAAGTAAGTTGAGTGTTTTCTTCAGAGGTTTTCGTGTCGTTTCCTTCAGTAGTTCTTGGTGCAGTGCCACCACAGGCGAGGGGGGGAACAGGTTGGCTCGACTGACTCAGTGCAGTGTGAATGTGAACCACACCAGCAGAAAATGTAACGAATGTTCTGAATATTGGTCCGCAATTGAACCGAGTCTACCGGACTGCCAAATATATTTTGCTAACACTACAGAATAATAAATGCACACAGGTAGACAAAATTCATTGTTTCCTGTTTGGTGTCTTTCGGTAAAGGTTACACGTAAAACAGATGAGTTTTGAACTTGCGAGTTATTTAATAGGTAAAACTGGAGTAGGTGGAGCAGGACGTGTCTAACATCAACCCTTCCTCCATTTCTGTACACGCCTTTGTTCATTGCAGGGTCACAGGAAACGGGGGTCACCCTGGACAAGTCACGAGTCCATCTCATGCCCCATCGAGACAACCAAATCAAAATGACTTCACGTCAAATTAAAAACTCCAAATAACTCAACATACTGTAGATATTTTTGGACCGTGCCACCCGGTGCCTAACGTTTGTCTTGAAATTCTTTCCCATGTTTTTGAACTCTGTGGATTTAAAACATTTCTTAGGTTAAACCAGCTTTATATGTGAGCGCTGACTGAAAACAGCAGAAGTCTTCTCTAACTCTTGGTTGCAGCTAAATTAAGATCAAGTGTTTCTTCCTAAAAAACAAAAAATCTCCTTGAGCTTGCAACATCTGCTGGCAGCCAATAAAAACTGCTGTTTCTCTTTGTTGGGTAATGTTCGGAAACAGCCTTTAAAATGTGCGCTGCTTTTCTTTCCTCGCATTCTTTTATAAGACATCTTTAATAAAAAATAGTTTGGAGCTAACGCTAAACTGAAAGCAGCTTGACGGCAAAACTGGTTTCCATCAGTTGGGCTGCAGTCGCAGATTAAGTGAGATGAGGAACGTCAGACATGAGGAAGAGAAGATCAATTTACAGGAAAGGATCTGCTGCCCGCCTCGACTTGAAGGCTTCTTGTTATTTGCCCGAGGACACATCCTGGCACTGATATCAGCACATTTTCAGGGTCAAAGTCAAATAACACTGTTCTACAGGAATGAGCAGACTCTTCTCTGCAGATAAAGTTTTAACTGAGACTTTTATTATGCACATTTCGGCATTTAGTCTTCTTTATTTAGGCTGCGTCACAGTTTAGGGAAGAGACATAAGAAAAACAAAATTCTTGGATGAAGCGAGCGTTGTGTGCTTGTCAAGGTATTTCGGTAAGCGTTAATCAGGCACTGGTGTGATTCTGAGTAATTGTTTGCATCTGCTCCCCCTGCAGTCTCTGTCTCAGCGTTACCAGAGGAGGATCACATCAGCAGTGAAAGGTGAGAAACCTCACGACAAAGACATGAAGCTACAGTCACGAGAGAAACAAACTGTGTGGGTCCGAGCAAAGAGGAAAACATCCTCAGCTCTTCGAATGAGGTTAAAACACCTGTTACTGTTTATTTCACCAAAATGTAGAAACAGACTGAGGAAAAACCACATTCGTCCTCAAGACGGATGCTGCTGATCAGACGTATTGATCTGATCATCATTCATGTGATCGCCTCTATAAAAGCAGAGGTGTCAGTTTGCTGCTCTTGAGCACACAGGTGTGTTAACGATGCCCAAGAGGACAAACAACAGCAATGGCTCCTTCTCTAAATGGTTTTCAGAATCTGTTGGAATCCTGGCAAAAACCAATGCAGATTTGGTCCTGTCTTTGATTTTATACGTCTACCTTATAATGTTTTGCTAGTTTTTTGATACTTTGTTAAAAAAAAGAAAAAAAAAATATTTTGTTTTTTTCTCTCTTTTTGTTTTCTATTGTTTATTGTTTGTTTGTTTATTGTTTAATGAAATTCTATCACTGCTGTTCATTGTTCTTTAGTTTTAGCAGGTCGCTTTCGTAAATGAGCCCATGAGGTTCAAAAGATTTACCTGACTAAATAAAGGTTGAATGAATGAATGAATGGCCGTAAAGACGTTGCTGCCCATCAATCAGGGAAGGGTCAAAGGTCATTTCCAAACCATTAGGAGTTCATCATTGTACACAAAGTTTATTCACAAGAACAATTAAGACAGCTGCCAACCTTTTCAGGAGTGGACATAACAGCAAATTCACCCTGAAGGTCAGACTGTGCAATTTCCAGTTTGCAGATTAAAGATTATAGTTCATGACCACCAGAAAAAGACGAGTTGGAGTTGATTGGAAGAGTTGCAGAAAAAAACCTCCTCCTTTTAAAACAAACACATGGCAGCACCACTTTGAATCATAAAGTTTCATCTGAATTCATCCCAAGACTCCTGGAAGTGACGGGTGAGACCAACGGCAGATTTACCCATAACACCAGGGCCATGTTTGGTGAAGACCAAACACCTCATACCTGCTGTCAGCACGGTGGTGGGGGGTGATGATTATGGCTGGTTTTGCTGTCGGAGGACTCGGGCACGTTGGAGTCAATGAATTGATCAAGAACTCTTCTGTAAAGCAAAGTATTCTCAAGTCACATGTGAGGCCATGTGTCCAACAGCTTGGACTGGGTCGTGATGCTACAGGACAATGATCCCAAACACAGCAGCTAATCTACAACAGAACGGCTGAAGAAGAAGATAATCAGCATGTTGTCAACGTCCAGACTAAATTCATGTGGTTAGACCTTAAAGCTTCAGTATGTAGCTTTTTTTATAAACATATTTCTTCACTCTGTCACTACCTCCTGACAGACTGATGTTAGCCAGGTAATCTCTGGAAAAAAATAAAAATAAATTGTCCCCTTGCTTCTCCAGGTGGTAAATAAGCATTTCTAAAAAGAAAAGGTGACACGCCATTTTCCAGCCAATAAAAACAGAGCTTGAATTTGAATTTCCACAGACCATGGGAGAGCAGAGCCATACAGTATATGGCTCTGAGGGGGAGGGATCAGAATGCTTTGCCTGTTGAAATGTTTTCTAAGTGCTGCAGTTCTACAGAAACTGCAGACTGAACCTTTAAGTGAGCTGTGCAGAACAACAATCAACTGAAGCAACGTTGTAAAGAACAGTGGGCTAAAATGGTGTGAAAGACTGAGAAAGCTATTTATAAAATAATTTAAACCATGTCAGGGTCTCATTTATCTGAACTTGTAGTGACCTAATCCACAGGTCACATCATGTGACACGCACAATAGAATGTGTACTTTTGTTGTCCAATGTCTGATATATCACCCACTAAGTCATGGTAATGCAGGAAATTGTTCATTCTCCTCTCTTCGTGTCAGATGAAGTGTCTCGGGTGTTGCCCTCAGTTGTGATGGATGACAGGGCTTCACCTCGCCCCAAAGTCGCCGCTCACGTCACAGGAAGCTTCGTGCCCAAACCGGAACAAGAGTCCGCAGGTGAGAAACTCTTAAACAGATGATGCAGATTCATTTGTGTTGTTGTTGTGTGTACAGTAGTCCCTCGTTCATCACAGGGGTTACGTTCCAGACCAAC
>JBBPBX010028128.1:24639-36789 GCA_038048925.1 Garcialebias charrua
GAAATATTCATAAATAAGAATAATAATTTAACATTATTTATCTGAGGAACAGACTGCTTTGAGTTTAACTCCATCACAGACTCTCTCTTGAGCAAAGCATGAAGGCGACAGTGGAAAGAAAAACCTCCCTCTTGAGGAAGAAACCTTTAGCAGAGCCAGGCTCAGGACAAACGTCCATCTGTTTCGACCAGCTGGTTTGAGAGGAACAGATACACAATGGCAGGTCAAGAATCACATGTTAAGATAGAAATGGTATCAAATGAAAACTATTATATTTTAACAATTCATTTAAGGAAAATGGGGTCAACTTGTCCTCCAGTAGTCTAACTATAGCAGCATAACAAGTCAACTCTAACTATAGGATTTATCAAAAAGGAAAGTTTTAAAACTGGACAATGTGTCAGCCTCATGGACATAAACTGGAAGTTGGTTCCACAAGAGAGGAGCCTGAGAACTGAAAGATCTTCCTCCCATTCTGCTCTTGTAAACTCTAGGAACCACAAGTAAACCTGCAGTCTGAGAGTGAAGTGCTCTGTCAGGAAAATATAGAACAATGAGATCTGTAATATAAGATGGAGCTAGGTTGTTGAGAGCTTTGTAGGTTAGTAGTAAGATTTTGAATTATATTTTGGATTTGACAAGGAGCCAATAGAGAGAAACTAAAACTGTAAAAACAAAAAAAAAAACAAAAAAAAAAACTATAGTTTATATCTAGATTTATTTGAAGTATCATAGCACTTTGAGATTTTCACTAATGAAAAGTGCGTTATAAATTGAATTCATTATTATTATTATTATTATTAAAGTATCATAAATCATAATCATAAAAAGTATCACAGAGGTTAGATGTTTTATGTGTCCAAGAGACCAAGTGGAAGGGCAGCAAGGCTCGCAGTATTGGAGCAGGGTTCAAACTGTTTTACCATGGTGTGGATAGAAAGAGAAATGGAGTAGGGGTGGTCCTGAAGGAGGAGTTGGCAAAGAATGTAGTAGAGGTGAAGAGAGTGTCAGATAGGGTGATGTGTCTGAAGGTAGAAGTAGAAGGTCTGATGCTAAACATAGTAAGTGGTTATGCTCCACAGGTTGGATGTGATGGGGAGGAGAAAGATACATTTTGGAAAGATTTGGATGAAGTGATAGAGAGTATTCCCAGGGAGGAAAGAGTGGTGATTGGAGCAGACCTGAATGGACATGTTGGTGAAGGAAACAGAGGGGATGAGGAAGTGATGGGTAGGTTTGGTGTCAAGGAAAGAAACCAGGAAGGACAGATGGTGGTGGATTTTGCCAAGAGAATGGAAATGGCTATAGTCAATACCTATTTCCAAAAGAGGGAGGAACATAGAGTGACCTATAAGAGTGGAGGAAGGAGTACACAGGTCGACTACATTCTGTGTAGAAGAGGAAACCTGAGGGAGATTGGAGACTGTAAGGTTGTGGCAGGGGAGAGCGTGGCCAGACAGCATCGGATGGTTGTGTGTAGAATGACTGTTGTTGCGAAGAAGAGAAAAAGAGTAAAATCAGAGAAGAAGACCAAATGGTGGAAGCTAAAGAAGGAAGAATGTTGTGAGAAATTCAGAGACGAGCTGTTAAAGGCTCTGGGTGGTAAGAAAGAGCTTCCAAGTGACTGGGCTACTACAGCAACAGTAATTAGAGAGACAGGTAGGAAGGTACTTGGTGTGTCATCTGGACAGAGAATGGATGATAAGGAAACCTGGTGGTGGAATAGTGAAGTGCAGGACGCCATTCAAAGAAAGAGATTAGCCAAGAAGAAATATGACAGTGAGAGGACTGAAGAGAGGAGACAGGAATATAAGGAGATGGGACATAGAGCAAAGAGGGAAGTAGCTAAGGCAAAGCAGAGGGCGTACAATGAGTTATATGGGAGACTGGACACTAAAGAGGGCGAGAAGGACTTGTACCGATTGGCAAGACAGAGGGATCAGGCTGGAAAGGATGTGCAGCAGGTTAGGCTTATTAAAGATGGGAATGGGAATGTTCTAACAAGTGAGGAGAGTGTGATGGGAAGATGGAAGGATTACTTTGAGGAGCTAATGAATGAAGAGAATGAAAGAGAAAGAAGAGTGGAGGTCATAGAAACTGTGGACCAGGAAGTGGGAAAGATTAGTGAGGGTGAAGTCCGGAAAGCTTTGAAAAGAATGAAGAAGGGGAAGGCAGTAGGACCTGATGACATACCAGTGGAGGTTTGGAAATGTCTTGGAGAGGTGGCAGTGAGGTTTTTGACTCAAATATTTAATGGAATATTTGAGGGTGAGAAAATGCCTGAAGAATGGAGAAGAAGTGTGCTGGTTCCCATTTTTAAGAACAAGGGTGATGTACAGAGTTGTAGCAACTACAGGGGAATTAAGTTGATGAGCCACACAATGAAGATCTGGGAGAGAGTTGTGGAAGGAAGACTTAGACAAGAGGTGACTATCTGTGAGCAGCAGTATGGTTTCATGCCAAGAAAGAGCACCACAGATGCCATCTTTGCTTTGAGGATGTTGATAGAGAAGTACAGAGAGGGTCAGAAAGAACTCCATTGTGTGTTTGTGGATTTAGAAAAAGCATATGACAGGGTGCCAAGAGAGGAGGTGTGGTATTGCATGAGGAAATCTGGAGTGGCAGAAAAGTATGTTAGACTGGTACAGGACATGTATGAAGACAGCAGGACAGTGGTGAGATGTGCTGTAGGAGTGACAGATAGCTTCAAGGTGGAGGTGGGATTGCATCAAGGATCGGCTCTGAGCCCCTTCTTGTTTGCTCTGGTGATGGACCGACTAACAGATGAGGTCAGGCAGGAATCCCCATGGACTATGATGTTTGCAGATGACATTGTGATATGTGGTGAGAACAGGGAACAAGTGGAAGAGAACTTGGAGAGGTGGAGGTATGCACTTGAAAGAAGAGGAATGAAAGTCAGCCGTAGTAAGACAGAGTACATGTGTGTGAATGAGAGGGAGGCCAGTGGAACAGTGAGGCTACAAGGAGCAGAGGTCACAAAGGTGCAGGACTTCAAGTACTTGGGGTCCACTGTCCAGGAAAATGGGGAATGTGGTAAAGAGGTGAAGAAGAGAGTCCAGGCAGGATGGAGTGGATGGAGAAAAGTTTCAGGAGTGATTTGTGACAAAAAGGTGTCAGCAAAGGTCAAAGGAAAAGTTTACAAGACAGTGGTGAGACCAGCTATGTTGTATGGTCTGGAGACAGTGTCATTGACAAAAAGACAGGAGAAAGAACTGGAAGTAGCAGAAATGAAGATGCTGAGGTTCTCCTTAGGAGTGACAAGGATGGATAAGATCAGGAATGAGATCATCAGAGGTACAGCACATGTTGAACAACTGGGAGATAAAGTTAGGGAGGCCAGACTGAGATGGTTTGGACATGTCCAGAGGAGGGACAGTGGGTATATTGGTAGAAGGATGTTAGAAATGCAGCTGCCAGGAAAAAGACACAGAGGAAGGCCAAAGAGGAGATATATGGATGCAGTTAGAGAGGACATGAAGGTAGTTGGAGTGAGGACAGAGGATGCAGAGGACAGAGTGAGGTGGAGGAGGATGACTCGCTGTGGCGACCCCTGAAAAGGGAAAAGCCGAAAGAAGAAGAAGAAGATTTGAAGTATCATAAAAAACATTATCCACAGCTTTTGAGTTGTGGCAGTTAACAATAGAAGAAACCTGCATTGTGTCTTTACCTGGAGTTACTGGTTTTGTCATACCAGCCAACATAAGTAAAATCTGGTTTCCTTTTAGCTACATCATCGGGTGTGTGCTAACGTCCTTACATAACGTTTGCCTCTTCCTCCCCCACCAGGTGAGCTCCTACCCGGTTCCCATCTTGCTGATGAAGACGAGCTGGACCTCCTGCTGGTCTCGGGGTTCAGATTTCTCTCTCCACTCTGCCCATCAGGGGGGGCTGTTTCCACTTACCTCTGGCGACCGGCTGTTCGTGACCGTGACCAACGCCTCCGCTGTAGACATGGACGAGAAGAGCAGCTTCTTCGGAGCTTTTCTCGTCAGCTAGAGTCTTGGACACTGATGTGAGGAAACTGAATGTTTAGTTGACTGCAGAATGCGTTTAACTGCTGCACCATCTAGATGTTCCTGGGACCAAAGACCGAAGACCGCTGACAACACTGGCTTCAGGTAGTGGTCATCTATGAGAGCTAATCAAACCCATCAGCTGTTTGGATTCAGGTGTGGATAAAATGACAATGGATGCTGGTTTGAAATGTTTCTAAAGCAATCTGGACAGCAGAGTGGTTCCCACTAAACTTTCCCCCTCAATGCCAGAAACATGCTGGAGCTCTCTGATTTAAATACGTGTATATTTTCTCTTTGTACACCTTTGAGGCAACCAAGCATTAAAATTCCAAGACAAACAATTTAAACACAATAACAGCATCAAAGTATTCAGACAAGACAGAAAAATGTATAAAGATACAACAGCTGACCAATGGAGGATGCATTTTTATCATTGATGCTCACATCTTAATTTCTGCCACCTAGAGGAAAACCTGAGCAACTGCAGTCTACAAATTCAGACTGCAAATTACACCTTTTAATATTTAAAAAAATCTTGTGCAAACAGTAGCATCACTAAAGTCAGAATGTTCTTGACTCAAACATGAAACTAAAGCCTGTATCTCACTGTTGGTGCCAAGTGCAAGTGAGTTTTGTAGATGTCTCAGAAAATGTTGGGGGATTCTCATTTTCCTCACACAAGTCCCACGCGTTTTGAAAACGTTCATAAACTGTGCAAAACGAATTTTCACTTCAAATGGTCAGAGGTGTTGATCTGGAAGCAGTCTCAGATTCCTCTCACTTCAGTTCCCGTGGGACAGAGACGCAGTCGAGACATAATTAGGACATTTTAGGACTACATAGTGAAAAATGAATTGTCACATCTTTCACAAGAATACTGTTAATACTTTACAGGTCTCTCTTGTAAATGAGTCCTCGTGACTCAAAGGGACTAACCTGTATAAATAAAGTTTGAATGAAACTGTATGAATGTCACATAAACGTTGCATTTATTCAGTTACGTTCACAAAACGCCTCAAACCAGAACTTGGATGCTTTCTGGCCATCTCTGTGTGATTCCTGAAAGGATCGAGGTAGCGAGGGTGTTCGAAGCCAACCCAGCCACGATGCACTTTTGCGCTGCAAAGTGAGGTAGTACCAGAACCAAAACGGTGGCATGTGAAAAGGTAAAGCGGCTCAATAAAGTGATGAAGTGATAAATGGCCTGAGCTGCAAATAGTCGTGGGATTAAACATCAACAGATGTATCACTGAGGGAAGATAGATGATGATGCACAGCAACTTTTGAATTTAGTTTAAAACGATTCGGTAACCACGGAGAGGAAGAAGGGAACCGTCCATCCCACATTTACCGGTAATGTGTTGTGCTCCACATTAACACAGCCGAGTTCTGTGATGCTCACTTACCGGTAATTTGTGAACTCACGTCTGTGTGGGACGTATCTGGCTCCATCTGTGATTTACAAATGGGTCAGAAGCAACAAAAAGACGGACTGGCCTTTGCGTCCATTTTGTACAACTTTTGGGAAAGACCCTAAAGAGAATGAAACTGGAAATTTGTTTATATTCTTACATTTTTGAATTTCCAGCTAGTCGCCGATGCATACAATTTAAACTGTTCACCACAAGTGGTCATCAAGACCTAATTTCTGCCCCCTAGAGGGAAACAGAAGCAACTGCAGTTTAAAAAGTGAATACTGTATTAAGTCCACGAACATTAACTTTGCTTTAATCGTTGGATTTATGTTCGTTGTAAGGTGTACATATTGAGTGGTATTTTGTGTATTTTTATTTTTATAAGCTTTTGTCTTTATTTTTCTATGATTAAACACTTGTTTTACCAACACAAGAGTAAAAGCGCTGCCACCAGTGCAAGCTCCTGTAAAATAAATTATCTGCTTTTGTTGACAAGGTGATAAAACTTTCTGGATTGTGCAGTTTAGAGTAGAATTGAAGACTGTTGCTCACAAATCAGACTTAATGCTATGTTTTTGTTGGAAGACATTCAGCAGTCTCTCTCTCTTGCACACTTTGGCTCATATCCTGCAGCTTTTAAACTCCTGGTCAGCTGGTATTTATGTTGTTGGATTAAGAGAAGAAAGTATTCAATCATTTATCTGCCTGTTGTCCTCCACATGGAGAGATTGAGTGTTGCAGGGAGAACTGCCACAAATGCTAAAGAAAACAAATGTTACGTTGCAGGTAGAATATGTTTGTCTTGAGTCACAGCTCAGGTTTCTTATCAGCAAAATGAAAGTAGTAAGAATCTCCCTTAAGGTTAAGAATGAAGTTAATCACTGTCACAGATAAATCACCGTTTTTTTAAATAGTACTGTACATGAATGCAACATTTGCTTACAGCATCACTTTTTCTTTAAATCATTTATACTTAAAAACTATTGAAGCTGAAGTAAAATGTAAAAGAATATAACAATGTAAACAATGTGATTATGGAGAAATATGTCACTTTGAGGAGTCCGTTTTAATATCCATGTTGGAAATGATGCCTTCAAAATACAAATACCGTACTGTATGAGTTAAACATGATCAAAAATACAAGTTTTTCTGCTGGAGTTAAAACAACTGAACATTAATTAGGTTAAAAATCTGAATTGTTTGATAGAAAACTTTTGAATGTGAATGTAAATAAATCTGTAAATATGTGAAATAAAAACTCTGCAGAGTGCACGTTTGTTTGGTAGTGTTACGCCCCTGTAAAGGGGAATAAGGAAGAACAGACACAGACACGATGTGACTTCTGTCGCCTCCAGTGTTGTAATGGCTTTTAACACAGTTTTGAACATTACATGGTCACATAAACAAAAGGTGATTCAACTCAAAATGTCTTTGTGTTAACACAAATACAGACTGGTAGATTGTTTTAGCATTAGCTAAACATCTTTCAAGACTGGTGTTCTACAGAAGCAAAGTTAACAAAACATTTTTACTCATAAACAATATAACATCATTTCAATACATCTTTTAGCATTAAACATTGTACACAAGCATTGCAGTTGTATCTGCACAGCAATATAATCTGTGACACAGAGCACAGCTAACCATGAAATCAAGGTAAGTACAAACTTTTAAGCAAAGATACATTTACTTAAGCTAAGGTTACTACAACCACTTCCTGGTCATTTTATAAAATAAATCAGCATTAACATAAGCAATAAAATCTGCAACAGTCTGAATTTTTACCTGTAAAGGGGAATAAGGAAGAACAGACACAGACACGATGTGACTTCTGTCGCCTCCAGTGTTGTAATGGCCGAGCAGAAGCAACACGTCTCCCCTTCACAAAGCCAGACAAAACCAATCGAGACACGATCGGCGAACAAACTCACAAAACTTGAAACTTGAAAAGGCTGCACACTCTAAATACATCATAACACAATCAATAATCAGAAAATATTCAAGAAAAATGCATTTAAAGCATATTTTAACTTGCATACGTTTTTCACTGCATCAGTCTGTGGTTTTTTTAACTCGCAAGACCAAACTAATCGATCACAGATACCTAGATCGAGACAAAACCAATCGAGACACGATCGGCGAACAAACTCACAAAACTTGAAACTTGAAAAGGCTGCACACTCTAAATACATCATAACACAATCAATAATCAGAAAATATTCAAGAAAAATGCATTTAAAGCATATTTTAACTTGCATACGTTTTTCACTGCATCAGTCTGTGGTTTTTTTAACTCGCAAGACCAAACTAATCGATCACAGATACCTAGATCGACAATCACAGTGCATCCTATTTCCATGAGTTTTCTTCAGGTAGAGAAATAAATTGTGGTAGGGTTTCTTTTTGATTTTTTTTTAGACAAATACAAAACCATATTATTTTGCTTACTGTCATTTTTCTAAAACAATTTTATAACCACTACACACTCCCCTTCAACAAAAAAAATGTCGTCCTCGACATTCAATATTTGAAGCAGCAAGGTGACAAACAAAAGTGCATAAAATCCAAATGTAGGTCGTACACAGGTACTGCGCCTACCCTAAATCCTTAAGAATGTCAATGCTGAACCTCAGCTGCTTCCACAGTTCACATAGGGTGGGATGGCACACTATCGTTTAACAGTCATGGAGTTATGTGGGTACATTACGTTTGGAAAACAGTCCATAAGTGTGCATGTGTGTTGCAAACCAATTGAAGTTCTGTGATTATCCGTACAAGAACACAGGATGGTAAGTGGGCATCTGGACTGGACCTGAATACACGGATCTTAGTTGAGGGAGTCTATAATAGTGCACAGGGTCAAGTCCATGTTTGGACCCGGCTGGAAGTCCCAGACTGTAACAAGCTGGATAACCAAGTTCATCATAGGTGAATCGCTTTGGTGGTCGCCGTTCTCTTGTAGGCCTGTCTTGTACTTGCTCGTTGCCATTGTGGCTCTCACATGAAGGAGGTGACATTGGCTGCAGAGGAGGGCCTTGTTCACAATTCTCCAGTTGCTCAGGAACACCATGTCTTTCTAACACGTCTGTCAGTCCCTGATGCTCCTCTAGTTGCAACACTCTTTCTTGTTCCTCGTCTTGTTTGTCCTTTGCTGCTGCAAGTTCAGGGGTTGCTGGTTGGTCTGTGTGCTCCATCTCATCCATGGGACTTGTATGCTGGAGTGGCTCAGGGCTTGTGTAGTAAAACCATTCATCCTCCGAATCCTCATCACTGTCATCCTTTTGTTGGCTGTTAAGTTCAGTGTCACTGTTCTGTCTTGAACCTTTTCTCTGTGATCTGGCAACTTTTAAAGGGACCTCCAAAGGTAAGTGGTCACAAGGAAGTAAGAGGTTACGGTGTAGCACCCTACTATCTCTCCCCTTTCCTTGTTCAGGTACCACCTCATAAACTGGAGCATCCTTAGCTACCCGGCGCACAACCTTATGGATGGTCTCCTCCCAATGGCTGCGAAGCTTGCCAGTCCCACCTCTTGGGGTCAAGTTTCTGACAAGGACACGATCTCCTGGTTCCAACTCTGAGCTCTTTACTTTCCGATCGTGGTTTCTTTTCCCTCTTTCAGCTGATTTTCGTGCATTGTTCCTTGTTATCTCATAAGCTTGTTGCATCCCTTCTCGCCATCTTCGCATGTACTCTCTGTGATCAGGTGTGCCCGTTTCTGGTGTCAAACGGAAAAGTATGTCAACTGGCAGCCTTGGGGTCCTTCCAAAAAGGAGATAAAAGGGGGAAAAGCCAGTGACTTCACATTTTGTGCAATTGTAGGCAAAAATCAATCTGTTCAATGACTCTTTCCAGTGGGACTTCTCTTTTTCTTCGAGTGTCCTCAGCATCTGTATGAGTGTACGGTTGAAACGTTCAACTTGGCCATTACCTTCAGGATGGTATGGTGTTGTCCGCGAGCCCAACACTCCAGAGGTTCTTTTTAGTTGTGACATGAGCTGGTTTTCGAATTCACCACCTTGATCATGATGAATACGTAGAGGGAATCCAAATCTTAATGCGTAATCATTAAAAAGTTTATCAGCCACAGTCTTTGCTGATTTGGATGTTGTGGCATAAGCCTGGGCGAATCTTGAGAAATGATCAATTATAACCAATATGTATTCATATCCACCTGCAGACTTGTCAACATGCAGAAAATCAAGAGATACTAACTCAAAAGGCTGGGTTGTAACAATATTAGTCAATGGCGCCCTAGTCTCTTGGCTCGGCTTCTTTTGTTTTAGACATGTACAGCTCCGAGCCACATAGTGCTCAATGTCATTCTGCATGTAGGGCCAAAAGAAACGTTCCCTCACCAATGAAGTGGTCCGATCAACTCCTTGATGTCCCATGTCATCATGCAGACCCTTCATAGCGATTGCTCTGTACTTTTCAGGCAAAACAAGTTGTGTCCATTTGGTTGTCTGTCGACGCAGAATACCGTTGTCATCCAAAGTTAGTTTTTCCCATTCACGTAGTAGTCTTTTACTCTCTGTACTGAAAGATTTCATCTGTTTGCTGTCAGGTTTCTTATTTAACTGGCGACACTCAATCACTGGGCTGATATTTTTATCTTCCCTCTGAGCTTGACAAATCTCTTCCAAAGAGAGAGGTGGATCGTGTGCACTGCTGATTTCTTCACAGTGAGCAGACAACGCCATAGACCACACTGTATGGGAACCTGGGTCTTCAACTGACTGTACAACTGCTTGAACTGAACGAGATGACATTTCCTCAGTACAGTGTTTCATCATGGTGTCAATATTCACAGGCAGTCTTGAGAGGCAGTCAGCATCGATGTTTTCTTTTCCAGGTCGATATCGGATGGTGAGGTGAAAATCCGCCAATTCAGCAACCCACCGACATCCGGTTGCATTTAATTTCGCTGTGGACAAAACATAGGTGAGCGGATTATTGTCCGTATAGACAGTGCATGACGAGCCAATCAGATAGTCCCTAAATTTTTCGCAGACAGACCATTTTAGGGCTAGGAACTCCAATTTCCCAGAATGTAGATGGTAGTTTTTTTCAGATTCGGTGAGAGTGCGGGAGGCGTATGCTATTACACGCATTTTTCCTTCTTGTTCCTGATATAAAACTGCTCCTAAGCCCAGATTGGAAGCATCTGTATGTAAAACAAAGGGTTTACTAAAATCAGGAAAGGCAAGGATTGGTGGTTCCACCAGATGGTCTAAAAGTTCCTCAAGCAAGTGCTGGTGTTTTTCTGTCCACACAATGGGAAGGTTGGAGGGGGTCCCAGTTTTTCTTGCATTCTGTCTCTTTCTTGTAGCATGTTTATCCCTTTGTTTTGAATCTGCAGGAGTTCTCAGGAGGTCATAAAGAGGGGCTGCAATTCGAGAAAAATCTCGAATATACTGACGGTAATAACCCAGGAGGCCCATAATGGCTCTTAGTTCTCCTACAGTGGCTGGTCGCTTGTCTTTCAGGGCCCTGACAGCTATGGTATCAGCAGGGTCGATCTTACTGCCCTCTGATGAAATGACCCGCCCAAGATAGCGAACCTCGTGTCGAAACATTTCACATTTAGCTGGCTTCAACTTTATGCCATACACTTTCATTCGTCTGAGCACAGTTCTGACATGTTCAACGTGGTTTTCAAATGACTTACTGAAAACAAGGACGTCATCAAGATATGGAATGCAAATTTCATCCCTGAGCCCCTCAAGACATTCTTCCATGCACCTCTGGAAGGCAGCTGGTGCGTTCATTAAGCCAAATGGTATACGAATCCATTCGTATAAACCCCAGGGTGTTACGAAGGCAGTAAGGGGCTGACTCTGTTCTGCCATAAAACCTTGATGGTAAGCTTTACCTTGATCCAGCAGAGAGAACCATGAGTTGCCACCTAGACCATCCATGATGTCTTGTACCCTGGGAATAGGCTGACGGTCTGGTACAGTCTTACGGTTTAACTCACGGTAATCAATACAAAGACGTAGGCTTCCATCTTTTTTTCGAACACACACAACTGGGGAGGCATAGGGGGAATTAGATTTACAAACCCAACCTTGTGTGATAAGATCATGTAGATAACTCTTTGTTTCTTGGTATAATGGTTTTGGTACAGAGATGTAAGTTTTAGCCACAGGTTCCGTGTCTTTCAATGAAATGGACAGTCGCAGGCTCTCAATACAGCCAATATCATCATCAGAACAGGAAAAGGAGCCAGACTCTTCTCTTAGCATCTGTCTAACCATATCTCTTTCGGGGGGACTAAGATGGTCCAAGTCAACTGGAGGGTCCCATTCGTTATCAAGGGTTTGTTCCTTCCTGGCCTCCACATTAGTTACTGTTACTGGGGTAGTGGAGCAGGGCCGTTCAAAGATTGTTGTCGGATAAACTGCTTGGATTGGCTGCACTGTACCAATAATAGTCCTCCCAGAGAGTACGATGTCATGGTCAGTTGGGTTTTGTACATCCACATTTATGAATGATTTTGTGCCTTTCTTCAGTTTCGTGAGGGTGTCGGTGAACTCTAAACCTTCTGGCCACTGTGGATTGACACTGGGTTCAAAGATCAGAGTTGTCTCCTCTTGCAAAGGAGGTATTATAACACGGCACTCTACCTTTACTGATGTGTGTTTTGGGACATGCACGTGTCCTCTGGTAGTTTTGACACTATACTCCTGGGAGTGATG
>JBBPBX010028129.1:0-10733 GCA_038048925.1 Garcialebias charrua
GTTATGGTGGAGGAGGAGAAGTTGTGGATCTTCACGGACTGTGGTCTGTCTGTTAAGAAGTCTAGTACCCAGTTACAAATAGAGGGGCTTAGTCCAAGTGTAGATAGTTTGTCTATCAGAGTTTGGGGGATCATGGTGTTGAAGGCAGATGTGAAGTCCACAAAGAGCAGACGCACGTATGAGTCCTTCTGATCCAGGTGGGTGAGAGCAGTGTGGACCACGGAAGAAATGGCGTCCTCTGTTGATCGGTTCTCGCGGTATGCGTATTGATGAGGGTCCTCGTTGATGTTGACGGTTGCCTTGATGTGGGTCATGACCAGTTTCTCAAAACATTTAGCGACTACCGGGGTGAGGGCCACTGGTCTATAGTCATTCAGACCAGTCACTGTGGAGCTCTTTGGGACTGGGATGATGGTCGCGGTCTTCAGGCAGGTGGGAACTGACTCCAGTGCAAGTGAGGTGGTGAAGATGTCAGCCAGCACCTCACAGAGCTGGTCCACACATTCCTTCAGAACTTTCCCTGGGATGTTGTCTGGTCCGGTTGCTTCGAGCGATTACAATAGGCCTTCGCAGCGTGCTTCGTTGCTCGGGCCTAGTAATAAACAGTACAATTACAATAGGCCTTCGCAGTGCTTAGCTGCTCGGGCCTAATAAACCCTTTTGAACAGCTACTCCAAGTTCATTTCACTGCAGAACTCAGTCTCAGGGCCAGGCTGAGGTTTAAGGAACCCTTTGTGCAGAGTAAGGAAAGATGAGTTTGTCCTATGTCAACACGGTCTTGGAATGATCTGCAGCTTAAGTTGAGATTGGAGATGTTTATTCCTTTAACCACCGTATTTTTTAGATTATAATGTGCATTTAAAATATTTTAATTTTCTAAAAAAATCGACAGTGAGTCTTCTGTATTAACTCTGGTTGTGCTTACTGACCTCGAACCAATTTTATGTGGTTATTGTGAATGAGCTGAACAAAGTTTGACTTATCTGACTGTTTTGTGTCACTTAATGCACCTTATAATCTGAAAAATATGGTAGTTTCATACAAAAACTGTTAGAGGTTTTAGTCACATCTTGCACCTGTAACATTTAAGTGTCTTAAACTGTTTTGTTTCTTTAACTTGAATTGTGATTTATGTCTTATTACCAGATGTTTTGTAAATATTTTAATGCTAATTGTTATTAAGACAGCTATTATTTGTAATCACTTGCTTGCACATTATCCAGGCCATCCTTGTAAAAGAGATTCATAATCTCACTGGCTTTAATTCTTGATAAAATAAAGGTTTAAATAAAAACTTTCTGGGATGTGTTACAATAAAATTCACATTTGCCTTATTTCTACAAAGTTGTAATTTTTTTTAGTAAATCTATTAAAAGTTTGCTACACGTTTATGATTTGCAATATGTGTTCAGCTTTAAATGTACATTTTACACATCTCATTGTACTTTGCATTTATTTATTTTTAATTGGGCTTGTATTTCAGCTCTTAATCTGATATTAAAATGATATAAAATCATCTGGCTGTAAAAATAACAAATGTGGGTTCAGTTAGCATCATTTGGGACCAAAGTTAAACCCAGATTAATTAAACCTGCTTGCATGTTTCAGCTGAGCCACTGATTGGAGATTATGAACGTCTAAAATTAAATACTGTCCTTTAAAAAAGCAAGTATTTTTCTATTTGTTTGGTGCTTGTTCTTTACAATAGGCTTTAAATGCTCATCCGTTTGTTCCAGTCAGAAATGTTGAAGGACTCTGGCTCTGAAGAAAGGATGGCGTTCAGAAAGTCTGTGATCAGGACCGACCACCTGGTGGGAACACACGAGCACAGAATCTCCTGCAGAGCTAAAGAAAACCACAAGTCCTGGGTTGTGCGCACGGAAGTGTGCACACCAGACATTTTGTACGTTTTATGTAACTCTCCCTGCAGTGTAACATTTCTGCATGTCTGTGTGCATTTAATCATCGAAGGTGATCATTATTCTACCTTTCTGATTATTTTCTAACAGCTGACACATACAGTGAGGAAGCAAGTTTTCACACCTACAAAGAATTAAGAGGTCTGTAATTTTTATTGTATATACACTTTTTTGTCTGATTTTTAAATAATTCATTTTCATTTTATTGTATGAATTAAGTGTTGTATCATCTACCAACCAGCAAGAACTCTGTCTCTCACAGACCTGTTAGTTTTTCTTTAAGAAGCCTCCTACTCTGCACTCAGCACCTGTTTGAACTGGTTACCTGTATCAAAGACACCTGTCCACACTCAGTCCATCACACTCCAACTTCTCCACCATGGCCAACACCAAACAGGTGTAAGGACACCTGGGACTAAACTGTAGACCTGCACATGGGGTGGTGGACTACAGGACAACAGGCATCTTGGTTAGAAGACAACAACTGTTGGAGCAATTATTAGAAAATGGAAGAAACACAAGATGACTCGTCTTCGTCAGTCTGTGGCTCCATGAAAGATCTCACCTCGTGGGGTAAGGATGATTCTAAGAAAGGTCAGGAATCAGCCCAGAACTAAGTGGGAGGACCTGGTCAATGACCTGGGGCTTCATGTACAAAGACTTGCGTAGATTTCTTACTGAAAAGTCACGTACGGACAAATCCAGAAAAGTGTCCACGCACAAAAAAATCCAGATTTATCAAACTGTGCGTACACCGGAATCCACGCACATTCCTTATGTACAACACAATCAACGTGGAATTGAGCGCACATGAGAGAGTGGCCGACTCCGCCCTTGACACGCCTCCGTATGAATATGCAAAGTCATTCAAATATGCCATGCACGACAGGAATGTCGTCTCTGCTCCATTGCAAATCATGTCGGAACGTGGAAAAAAGAGGAACTTCACGGACTGTGAACAGAAATCACTTCTGAGTGAGGCAGAGAAGCACGGAAAAAGGCTTCATTCGGCACGCACAGTGCAAAACAAACCATCCACTTTTAAATAAGAAGTTGACCAAGCTGATCTAACATGCCTGTATAGCTTAGTGGCGAACGCGCCCGCCCTTCGTCCCAAAGGTCGTGAGATCGACTCCCGCTTGGTACAATGTTTTTTTTTTCATTCCAGATTTAAAGAACACAGGAAAACTATTGAATGAAACAACAAGAAATAGAACAATACATGAAATGTAAGGAAGCAGACGATTTATTGTTTTGTAAATAGTTTTCATGTGTATTTCAATCTGGAACGAAAAAAAAAGAAAAACGTTGTACCATGCGGGAGTCGATCTCACGACCTTTGGAACTAAAGGCAAGCGCTTTACCCACTGACCTAAACGTAGGCGTGTTAATACAGCTTGGTTAACTTCTTATTTAAAGGAATTACATCTCATTGTTGTCAATATTGTTGCCACTATCTGGCGCATGCTTTTATATCCACTCATCTAATTGCGTCCATGTGGATGTAATAATCGTTAATCATGTGTGTTTGGTGGGATTTATGATTGTTTTCACATCGTGGACACAGTTTCACAGATCACCTGTAAGTGTCGCCAAAGGAACAATAACCACAGAAACGTGCGTACGCAAGCAGGGGAGCAGCCGTGGATTTCTACGTGGAAGCGCAGATATTCCCGTTCATATCAGATTTGATACATACGCCACTTTGCGTGGAAAGTGACGTGCGCAATGTTTTTGTGCGCACGCATGGTTGATACATGAGGCCCCTGAAGAGAGCTGAACCACAGTCTCACAGAGGACCATTAACACACTGTGCTGTCATGGTTTAAGATCCTGCAGGGCGCACGAGGGCCTCCTGCTCACGACAGCACAACTCCAGACCAGTCTGAAGTTCAACAAAGACCATCTGAATGATCCAGAGGAGGCCTGGGAGAAGGCCATGGGGTCAGGTGAGACTAAAATAAAGCTTGTTGGTATCAACTCCACTCACCGTGTTTGGAGGAAGAAGAAGGATGAGTACAACACCAAGAACACTGTCCCAACTGTGAAGCATGGGGTGGAAACATCATACTGTGGGGTGCTTTAATGCAAAGGGGACAGGACGACTGCCCCGTATTGAAGGGAGGATGGATGGAGTCATGTATCATGAGATTCTGTCCAACAACCTCCTTCCCTCAGTAAGAACATTGAAGGTCATGGCTGAGTCTTCAGCAGGACAATGACGTGAAACACAGCCAGGACAACTTCTGTAAGAAGCTTTTCAAGGTCCTGGAGGGGCCGAGCTGGTCTCCAGACCTGAACCCAACAGAAAATCTTTGGAGGGAGCTGAAACTCAATGTTGTCCTGAGACAGGTCTGAAACCTGAAAGATCTGGAGAAGATCTGTGAGGAGGAGTGGATCAACATCTCTGCTGATGTGTGGAAACCTGGTCAAGAACTACAGAAACATCTGACTAACTGCAAACAAAGGTTTCTGTAACAGATATTAAGTTCTGTTTATTTACATACAATAAAATGAAAATAAATGATTTAAAAATCAAACTGTGACTTTATTGTTTTTGTGTCTTACATTCTGTCTCTCACAGTTCAAGTGTCTCTACAATAAAAATTACAGACCTCTCCACTGTCCGTAGGCGAG
This sequence comes from Garcialebias charrua, assembly GCA_038048925.1. Taxonomy (NCBI): domain Eukaryota; kingdom Metazoa; phylum Chordata; class Actinopteri; order Cyprinodontiformes; family Rivulidae; genus Garcialebias; species Garcialebias charrua. The sequence goes on from JBBPBX010028129.1 coordinate 4,557, forward strand.
AAAACTGCAAAATCAGTAGAGTATCAAATACTCATTTTCCCCTCTGTATATAACAATAAGATCTCATAAGATAAGACAGAAAACTCACATTTGTGATGAAGTCCTCATCACTGCACAAATCATCAAGGCAGTCCAGGAACGAGCTGTTTCCAAAACCTTCTGCGTCCGACTTGTCTTTCTCTTCTTTTAACTGAGTGAAGATGAGAAACATCATGAAAGACAATTAATTTTACAAACCTTTTGTAATAAACTAAATTTGTAAATACAAAGTAAATGTATTTATTAAAGGCTTACTGCTCGCCAGCTTTCATGCCAGAGTTTCAAACTTTTTTCTTTTTTTTTGAGAAATGTCACAGTTGTAGCTGATTTGGTCAATGACTCGAGGCTGCTGCACCCACTGGGTTCAGGAGATATTTTGCTAATAGACAAAGTTGACTCCAAATAGGTAACGGCATCATTTTAAGCTTAAAGCTCCACTGACATCATCTTTTGACTTTTCAAAAAATGGCACAACATATATAAATATTAAGATTGACCCCTGACCGTTTTTGCTAAAATAATGTTAAATGAATGAAAATTCTCTCCCAAAACAGTTTAAAATTAGCGCCATTTTTTTAACACGATAAATAGGGATTTCGCCGTCGCAGGATGATGACGTCATGTAAAGGAATTTCCCTACTGCGCAGCTTGAAAACAATGGAGGAGCTACAAACTCGATCCGTCCAATTTAGCCATTTAAAAGTTAATATTTTAGCGGATTGTCTGCAGAGAAGCCAAAGTTATTTCCAGTAAACAGCAGGTTATAATTTTTTTCAGCTCCTGCTGGTTTTTGGAGACTTTTCACTTCATGAGGTGAGCTCAGCTGCTGTGTGGAGTTACATGCATGTGGACGAGGCAGAAGTAATTCTACAACATGTACATCGTCTCCAGCCTCCACAGCACTGAAATGGTAATATATTAGTTAATGTTCCTAATAATTATTCAACATTAATTAATAGTTTAAAAAATTAGTCCCTTTTAAAATATCTGTTAAATATATTATTCTTTTATTTTATTTTGTTTGTGTTTTCAGGTTTCCAGGTCTCCAGTCCATCACCTGAGGCTCTTCATGTTGAACCACTAGTACAACCCAGACTTTCACATCACAGCAGGTAAGATTGCATCAACGAAAAGAATACTACTCAACAATATTCTTTGATGTAAATCTGTTGATTTTCTGTGGTTCTGATGAGGGAAGTGACAAAGTGGATGCAGCATTCAGCCCATAATGGACCCAGATGTCCCCTGCGTCCAGACCTACAACACCTGGACATCCATGAGCGTTGTGGAGCGAGGATTCACAGAAATGTCTTCACCTGAAGAGTGGACCGAGGTGGAGAACAAACCTTGATATTGTTAAACAACAGATGGAGACGTCTTCAGGATCTGTAGAACATCAGGACTGCTGCAGAAAGCTACGTTTGTGCATCAAGACATTAAAATATGCAGAAATACTACAACTGGCCAGAGCATTGAGATGAAAATGAATCAATGAATTTAATATTTTTTTCTGAGTGTTCAAATGAACATGTTGTTTGAAAAAAGAAAAAAGGATAACAATGAACCAAGTGTTTCTGTAGTTATGTGTAAATAAAGTTACGGTAGTACACTATATTATCTGTTAGTGTTGAGTTATTCTTTGTGAGAATATTTGTGTTATTCTTTGTGAGAATATTTGTGTATCTGTTTTATTTTCATTCGTGCATCTACAACTCACAGCTCATACTTTAGTAAAAACAAAATTGGTGAATGTTGAAAGAAACATTTTATTAAAATAAAACCATCCCATATTATCAAATAAATGAAAACCTCTGGGGAAACATTAATATGAACAGATTATCAAAATAAATTGAGTTTAACACATATTAGCAAGTGTTGTTTGACTTCATCAGCTCTGTAAAAATGACTCCAACACCTCCTCGTCCACCCTCCTGTCCAGGTGTTGTAGGTCTGGACGCAGGGGACATCGGTCTAGTTTCTCCTCATCCTGCTGCTTGTACTTCTTCAGACTCCACCACCTCCTCGCTCCACAACGCTCATGGATGTCCAGGTGTTGTAGGTCTGGACGCAGGGGACATCTGGGTCCATTATGGGCTGAATGCTGCATCCACTTTGTCACTTCCCTCATCAGAACCACAGAAAATCAACAGATTTACATCAAAGAATATTGTTGAGTAGTATTCTTTTCGTTGATGCAATCTTACCTGCTGTGATGTGAAAGTCTGGGTTGTACTAGTGGTTCAACATGAAGAGCCTCAGGTGATGGACTGGAGACCTGGAAACCTGAAAACACAAACAAAATAAAATAAAAGAATAATATATTTAACAGATATTTTAAAAGGGACTAATTTTTTAAACTATTAATTAATGTTGAATAATTATTAGGAACATTAACTAATATATTACCATTTCAGTGCTGTGGAGGCTGGAGACGATGTACATGTTGTAGAATTACTTCTGCCTCGTCCACATGCATGTAACTCCACACAGCAGCTGAGCTCACCTCATGAAGTGAAAAGTCTCCAAAAACCAGCAGGAGCTGAAAAAAATTATAACCTGCTGTTTACTGGAAATAACTTTGGCTTCTCTGCAGACAATCCGCTAAAATATTAACTTTTAAATGGCTAAATTGGACGGATCGAGTTTGTAGCTCCTCCATTGTTTTCAAGCTGCGCAGTAGGGAAATTCCTTTACATGACGTCATCATCCTGCGACGGCGAAATCCCTATTTATCGTGTTAAAAAAATGGCGCTAATTTTAAACTGTTTTGGGAGAGAATTTTCATTCATTTAACATTATTTTAGCAAAAACGGTCAGGGGTCAATCTTAATATTTATATATGTTGTGCCATTTTTTGAAAAGTCAAAAGATGATGTCAGTGGAGCTTTAATATCTTGGGGACATTGTTACTGATCAACATATCCACTTTATTCCTACGCCCCATGATGCCTTGCGCGAATTATGTGAACGACTTCCGCTGAAAGTCAGAACCGGCACTTTTGTTACACGCTAGCAACGCGCTAACCGGTTTTCGTCAGAGGTTTTAGGTCATAAAATATGTGGGAACATAAACTATCACAACTCAAATGTAGAGATATTGTTTTACCGCTACCTACAGCTGTTGAGGGGTGGGAGGACGACTTGAAGAAGTGGCCGAAAATAACGTACACTAGCATGTTTAGCTACTAGCATACTTAGCTACTTTGACAGTTGCTTCAGATGGCGAAGCGATGAGCAATCTGAAAAGCTCTGAAGCTTACTAGTATCTTCACATTAACAAGGTTGGTCCTGTTATGTTAAGAGAGGTGGGACACTTTATTTAAACAAACATAAAGCCCAGTCTAAGCATTAAAAATCCACATCTCCAGGTCCAGCTAACAATGATGTTGCTTTGGACTTTTGAGCTGCAAGATGTTTATCTGGACACCAACTGAGCACCTGGAGCTTGACATTTCTTTTGACAAATACTTTACTGATTCACAAATGAAGCACCTTGAGAACTTTTAATAAAATACAGTAAATGAAAACAAATAATGAAATAGACAGGAAACGATCTTTAAAAACTTGATAATGACAAAAGTGACATTTAGATAGAAACAGTAGTTTAATCCAAAATTAACTGATATAGTGCACACAAAAACCTAACCTTGTAAGAAGGTTAACAGTCAACTATTGTACATAACAAATGAATCATTTTAGCAAATACTTTTCTAATGTAATATAGTTAACATTGCATCCTTTAAAAAACATGTTGAGTTGTGTTACGTTTACAGCAAGTACACCAGTACTGTACATGTTTGAGAAAAATGTTTACATTTAATGTCTTCTCACTTCTCACTTGAAATAAGCTGGCATCCTTTGCGTGTGAATGCTGGAATGATTAAATTGACACCATAGCTCTTGCAGCAGGTCCCTCACTGTGAAACCACGATCACCCATCACCTGATCTCCAGCACGCAGATAGTCCAGAAACCCAGAGTTCTGTGTTATATACCTGTCACTGCATTTACCACCATAAGCATCTGAAATAAACATGATTATTCCAGAGGGAGAAACAGCCAATAAATATTTCACAGTGTTATTTGCATGTATGATTCACTTCTGGAGTCCAAGTTTTTAGCTTTCTGCAAAACATGTTGCTTTAATTGTTTCACGGGGCAACCATAGAATAAGGTTGTTGGTTTGTTCTGACATTATGTCAATCCACATTCCAACAGTCATGCTGCATGTGACTGGTGGTGTTGAGCAGCTCCACACTCTCATCAAGCCCATCTGAAAGTAAAAGTACATTATACAAACATTAGGGTTCATTTATGAACACACACACACACACCTATATTATATATATATATATATATATATATATATATATATATAAACACACACCTATATTATATATATATATATATATATATATATATATATATATATAAACACACACCTATATTATATATATATATAGATATATAGATAGATATGTATAAATAAACGCACACACAGCATACATATAGGTGCGTGTGTTTATTTGCCAGTTATGAACGAAAATATTAGTATAATTTAATTACTGACTACATAAAATCATAACACTAAAAGCTGTCTCTTAAATCATACCTGGTGTTCTCGATCATCTTTTTCAGGTGGTTTCTCGTAGCCCAGCCACAAAGAAGGATGCAGGTTTTTGTTTTCGGAGCATGTTCAACACACACTAGTTGCAGCCACAAATTCAGCTTCGTGTGATTATTCGTACAGCCACGAACAGCGCAACAGGTACCAGAGCTCCACAAGGACATCTTCGTGACAATATTAGCTCGAAATAACAGAAAACAGAACTTCAACAGAACTTCTACGATGCGCGCAGATTAGCAAGCAAACAACGAGGAGCCAATGCAAAAATTCTACTTCCGGGGTCAAACGGAAGTACGGCACATTATCGCTTCTACAGTGACACCCCCAAGAATAAGGTGGATATGTTTAGAATCAGTGTCTGCTACAACAGTACCAAGTTTAAAATCTACATCACAGGTGTCCAATATGTGGCCCGTGGGCCATTTGCGGCCCTCGGAGTGCGTTTTTTGCAGACCACAACTGCAGTTTAATAATGGTGCCAGTTTGGCCAGCAGGCTTAAGAGGTCGATGCAGACTTTCTCCAAAAGAGTTGGTCATCCTTTTTTTAAAATTTAATGTTCAGGTTTAACAGCAAAACAGATGAAAAACAATCTTCTCAAAATGAGCAATAATAAACTAAATTAAAGCTGCAAGCAGCGTTGAGGCCCTCGCAGCTTAGCGCCGCTCCGGCCTTATTGCGGCGACCGCGGGAGCTCGAGCTCATCCGCTCGGTCGCCACCTCAAACTCTCTCGTGCCAATCCAACCCCCGTTTGCCAAGAACAGTTGGCAAACAACAACAATATATGTGTTTTTGAAGTGCTCACAGATGACACACAGTAAATGTGGAACAGATCAGATGAGCTAGCAATGAGATGAAACAGTTTGAATAATGTAGAGGGCATAGAGGAGTCATCTGTTAAACCACAATATCAATGTGTATAGAAGTGCTCACTGATGATGTACAATTTATCTGGTATACATCGGATGATGTGTAACTAAGATATAACAGTTTGAATACTCTAGAGGACACCCTTGAGTCAAATGTTAGCCCTCCTTATCAATGTGTCCACAAGGTCTCACTGATGATGCACAATAAATCTGGTTCAGATCGGATGATGTATCACTGAGATATAACTATAGAAATAATGTAGGGGGCGCACTTGAGTCAAATGTTAGCCCACCATATCAATGTGTCCACAAGGGTCTCACTGATGATGCACAATAAATCTGGTTCAGATCGGATGATGTATCACTGAGATATAACTATAGAAATAATGTAGGGGGCGCACTTGAGTCAAATGTTAGCCCACCATATCAATGTGTCCACAAGGGCTCACTGATGATGCACAATAAATCTGGTTCAGATCGGATGATGTATCACTGAGATATAACAGTTTGAATAATCTAGGGGGCGCTCTGGAGTCATATGTTAAACCACAATATCAATGTGTCCACAAGGTCTCACTGATGATGCACAATAAATCTGGTTCAGATCGGATGATGTATCACTGAGATATAACTATAGAAATAAT
>JBBPBX010028129.1:10768-36788 GCA_038048925.1 Garcialebias charrua
TTTTTTTTCCATTTATAGATGGCCTCCCTTCACACCTTATAGCCATCCTCTCACTCCAATATGTATTTTTTATTTTTTTTTTTTTATTTTTTTTTTATTTTTTTAATAGAGAGAAAGAAAGAAAAGAGAAAGTGAGACAACAAAACAACAATTATCCACAAAAAGAGCACAAGGCAAACACACCAAACCTCCGTCCACAATCCTGCAAAGCACATGACAGAACACAGCAACGAAACATACAAGCATAAAGACTGATAATATTCATGACCTTGCAGTAGATTTCTATATATACACATACCCATACCTACAAATATATATACAGTATACATACATATATATTTATATTCATTTATATACCCATCTACTTATATCTAGATATACATCCCTGCATCCATTTGTGTGTGGTTGTGAGCATGCATAAGTAAATAAGGTTCCTCCAATAGAACATTTAGTAGCGATTGTGAAGCATCAGAGATCCGTCCCCCCAAAGCCCGAGACAGACGAAAGGGTGATCAAAGCCCAAGACCCCAGGAAGGACCCCGAGCCCAGAGTCCCCAGGACCACCCGAACAGGACAAGCCACTCGTCCACTCCCCAGATCCGACCAAGGGGAAGAACCGGACGAACCCCACCAGGGACCGCACACAATGACCCCCCGGGGTCAACAGCGACAAATACACAGGCCCCCGCCGGAGCCCGCTGCACCGATGTAGCCCCAGGGCCGGTCACTGAGGCTCGGGCACCGGGGACGCCCATCCCTCAGGTCCAGACCCGACAGGACCAGAGGACCCGAGCCCCACCAGGCCGAGCCGACAAACGCCCAAGTGTCCAGCCCCAGATAGTGAGGGCCCCATGCACGCCCGCAGGCAGAGGAACACCCACCAGGGGGCCACGTGGCAGGAGCGCGACACTAGGTAGCCTCAGAAATATCAGAGAGGGGGCTGTAGGGGGCGCACTTGAGTCAAATGTTAGCCCACCATATCAATGTGTCCACAAGGGCTCACTGATGATGCACAATAAATCTGGTTCAGATCGGATGATGTATCACTGAGATATAACAGTTTGAATAATCTAGGGGGTGCTCTGGAGTCATATGTTAAACCACAATATCAATGTGTCCACAAGGTCTCACTGATGATGCACAATAAATCTGGTTCAGATCGGATGATGTCACTGAGATATAAGAGTTTGAATAATCTAGGGGCGCTCTGGAGTCATATGTTAAACCACAATATCAATGTGTCCACAAGGTCTCACTGATGATGCACATTAAATCTGGTACAGATCGGATGATGTATCAATGAGATATAACTGTAGTAATAATATAGGGGGCGCTATGGAGTAAAAATTTACACAACATTATCAATGTGTGTCGAAGTGTTCACTGATGAAGCACAATAAATCTCGTGCAGATCGGATAATGTATCACTGAGATATAACTGTAGTAATAATATAGGGGGCGCTATGGAGTAAAAATTTACACAACATTATCAATGTGTGTAGAAGTGTTCACTGATGAAGCACAATAAATCTCGTGCAGATCGGATGATGTATCACTGAGATATAACTGTAGTAATAATATGTATAGGGGGCGCTATGGTGGGTATTGGCCACTTATCATGGAAGCCTTTTGAAGTGGTGGATAATGATTGATCATAGAGATTTTGGTGCACTTCGGTTCAATTCTGTGGAATTTAGAGCCAAACGCATGGCGATGGCGTCATTTCTGAGATGGTCATGGCGCCACGCCCACATCCTTCATTGAAAACTTTTAGCGCTTTAAAGTAAGTCAGAGCAACTTGTTATACGTATTCTAACCAAGGATCATCCTGAGTAGTTCAAGGGTGTCAGAGAGGGAACCTTCCAATAAAAAAAGTAACTTCCTGTTCTGAGGGGGCGGGGCTTCGATGACATCACAACATGACCACAGACGATCGTTGGGCATCCAACAGGGATGACTCATGCCAAGTTTGGTACATTTTGATCTTTCAATGTGAAAGTTATAGCGGTTTGAAATTTATGGCGTGAAGCACAAGTTTGAGGCCTGGCCACGCCCCTTTAGCATAAACGAAAATGCAAGCTTTTGATAACTTTTACTGTCCAATGTTTTAAGGGCATATTAACCAAGTTTGAATGCAATCCTTCAAAATCCCTAAGAGGAGTTCGTTTAAATACGCAATTCAAAAACGCTGGAAAATGACCTTTGACCCAAAATGGCCGACTTCGTGTTTGTTTTGGACCAGTGCTCCAAGAGAGTTTTTCGTAGATCCTGAGAAGATACATATATTCACAGAGTTTCAGAATTATCGGGCCAAAGATGGGTTGGGACTGATGTTTTTAAATATTCTAGGGGGCGCTGTGGAGGCTATTTGCTAATTAGCATAGACACCTGTTCAAGGGGTGGGCAATGATCAATCATACTGATTTTGGTACTCCTCGGATCAAATCTGTGGAGTTTAGAACCAAACGTATGGTGACGGCGTTACGTCTTACTTCGCCACGCCCACTTGCTCCACCAAAAACGAACAGTATTGGAAAGCTTGTTACACCAACATGTCTTCAGGTCACTGGACACAATGCCACGCTGATTAGGTAACAGGGGTCCAATATGGACCGGTCAACGTAAAACTTTACACTTCCTGTTGTCAGGGTGCGTGGCTTATGTGATGTCATGATTTGACCATTCAGTATTGCAGGTGATCGGATGTGGGTCAATAACTGAAAGTTTGATGTATTAGACAGTTTTCGTGTAGGTACTATTAGCGTTTAGTTTTTCATGGCGAGATGTCTACTTTTGAGGCCTGGCCACGCCCCTTTAACATAGATGAAAACGCAAAATTATGATAAACTTTTACTCCGCCATGTCTTAAGTACATATTAACCAAGTTTGAAGTAAATCGTTCAAAATCCCTAGGAGGAGTTTGTGCAAATGCGGAGGCTGTAAATGGCCAAAAAGGTGTAAAAATTTGGTCATCTTTCCAAAATGGCCGCCTTACCATTTATCGTACAGCGTTGGTGCCAGAGGGTTTTCTGTGCATCTTGGTGAGTTGGACAAGTGTACCAAATTTCATGATTCTACGTCAAACTAAGGTCAATGCGGAGGGTATTTTGAAAATTTCTAGGGGGCGCTCTTGAGCCGTTTCTGTGGCGATTTTTGCCACGCCCCCAAAATACGTAANAATTTCTAGGGGGCGCTCTTGAGCCGTTTCTAGTGCGATTTTTGCCACGCCCCCAAAATACGTAAATTTTCACCAGACCGGATGTTGCCGCCAAATTTGGTGAGTTTTCATATATGATAAAGCCCCCAAAAGGCCAATTCATTTGGTGTACCAAATTTCATGATTCTACGTCAAACTAAGGTCAATGCGGAGGGTATTTTGAAAATTTCTAGGGGGCGCTTTTTAGCCGTTTCTGTGGCGATTTTTGCCACACCCCCAAAATATGTAATTTTTCACCAGTCCTGACTGAGGATGTGGGCGTGGCGCCATGACCATCTCAGAAATGACGCCATCGCCATACGTTTGGCTCTAAATTCCACAGAATTGAACCGAAGTGTACCAAAATCTCTATGATCAATCATTATCCACCACTTCAAAAGGCTTCCATGATAAGTGGCCAATACCCACCATAGCGCCCCCTATATTATTACTACAGTTATATCTCAGTGATACTTCATCCGATCTGCACAAGATTTATTGTGCTTCATCAGTGAACACTTCTACACACATTGATAATGTTGTGTAAATTTTTACTCCATAGCACCCCCTATATTATTACTACAGTTATATCTCAGTGATACATTATCCGATCTGCACGAGATTTATTGTGCTTCATCAGTGAACACTTCGACACACATTGATAATGTTGTAAATTTTTACTCCATAGCGCCCCCTATATTATTACTACAGTTATATCTCATTGATACATCATCAGATCTGTACCAGATTTAATGTGCATCATCAGTGAGACCTTATGGACACATTGATATTGTGGTTTAACATATGACTCCAGAGCGTCCCCTAGATTATTCAAACTCTTATATCAGTGATGCATCATTCGATCTGAACCAGATTTATTGTGCATCATCCGTGAGACCTTGTGGTTACTGTTGCACCGAGGGACTGAGAGAAACGCAATTTCAATCCTGTGTATGTCCAGTACATTTTGCAGTTTTGACAATAAAGTTGACTTTGACTTTGACTATTGAGCCGCCAAACTGATCGAGGACCACACTTCTCCCGAGTGAAGTAACGATCAGTGCGAATTCCTTTTTTCAGTAAGGCAGAGTCAGGCATACCGCACAAGTCCACAATATCTTCCATGGTTTGGTAATCACAGGAATGTGGAAACAAGTCCTTCCTCAACAGCAGGAAGGCCAACGTACAGGCAAGAGGCCATACGTCAACCTGTTCGTCCAACTGAAGGCCCAGAAAAACCTCTGGTGATCTGTAATGGACATACTGTATTTCTCCATAGGTTTTACACTTTTTGACATCCTCAATGAAAGGTGCTAACCCATAATCAATCAGCTTCACTTTAAAAGGAATTAATTCCTGATTTACCAGCATGACATTGTTGGGTTTTATATCACAATGAATTAATCCCATTTTATTCAGTGAACACAGAGTGACGAGCAGTTGATGTGCAATGGGTCTGATTTCAGCTACCCTCAGAGGCCCTCTTAGCTTTGAAAACTTGCGCAAGTCTAAATCCAACAACTCAAGTGTTATACAGAAATGACCCTCATAAAAGAAAGTACAGTAGTGAAGTCATTCACTATGCAACTGTCTTCAGGTTGCAGCTGTTTTATCATGCGTAAACGCCGAGCTTCTTGATAGGCACATCGCTTATGTTTTGCTTCTATTACTTTGATGGCCACAAGCTCCTTGGTCCAATTTTTTTGGCACTTAACGACGGTACCAAATGCCCCCATTCCGAGAATTTCTTCTACACGGTAAACATCTGATCCATCTCGAATAATAGCGCATTTCACTAAGCAAAATTCTGTGTCATTGCACTTAGGTGTTTTTGATGATAAACTTTCTTCGTCTGATGTGAAAATACACTTGAGTCATTCCTGAAGCTCCTGATGATACAAGTTCCTCCATAGGTGTGAAAGACTCATCTGAATCACTGGTTGAAGCGTCTGATGGTACAAGTTCCTCCTCTGCGGTGAAATAAACACCGGAGTCAGAAGAACTTGGAAGTTACTCCTCTGCGGTGGAAAAAAACACCGGACTCAGAAGAACTGGGAAGTTCCTCTTCTGCGGTGAAATAAACATCGGAGTCAGAAGAACTTGGAAGTTCCTCCTCTGCGATGAAATAAACACCGGAGTCAGATGAACTTGGAAGTTCCTCCTCTGCGATGAAATAAACACCGGAGTCAGATGAACTTGGAAGTTCCTCCTCTACGGTGAAAAAAACACAGGACTCAGAAGAACTTGGAAGTTCCTCCTCTGCATTGAAATAAACACCGGAGTCAGAAGAACTTGGACTCTCAGCTGAGTTATCAGCTGTGAGTTCTTACCTGAAGAACTTGTGCTTCACAGCATCTTCTGGAAGAATCCTATCGGCTGGGTTCACAGCTACCATTTTCTTCAAGAGGTCTTTGAAGACTTCGACGCCTTCTCCGTCGTTGACGGCTGGCTCGTTGCAACCAGTCTCCATGACGTAAGCCTATTTTAGTCCTCCCAAAGCTTCCTGAAGACGACTCATATTCCTTCACAGATTTCAGCGTCCACAACGTGTCCTGATGGTCCTGCGTCTGTTTGAAAAACCGCTGGACTCGTTTGCCTTTCGAAAGGTGGTCACCGTCGATCTGCTCTGACTGGTCCATGACTGATTTTAAATAACTGTACTCACACTCCGTGTTGAAAAGATGTTTTCCAAAATGTAAGAAGGCCAGAGTACAGCCCAGTCCCCAGACAACACTACAGTCCAGAGGTAAGTCCAGAAACACTTCTGGCGCTGTATAACCACAGATCTCTGGTAAAACACACGCTGACAGCTCTGAGGTTTCACACGCCGAGCTAAAATCAATCGCACACGAAAAGGCCGATCGTTGCGATTTACGATCATTACATTTCTCGACGGGATGTTCCCGTGCACGATTCCTGCATTTTTCAGGGAAATCAACGCCATCAGCATCTGTTTGGCCATTCCACGGATCTGAGACAGATCCAGAGGTTCCCACTTTCTCAAGCTCATCGTCTCCAACAAAGTCATGTCCAAATGTTCAAACGCCAAACAACACAGTTCTTCCATTTTAAAATTCTCTATACATGTAGATTTAACAAAAAATCTATAGTCCGGATTCACACATCGGAGGGAATTTAAAATCCTTGCCTCTCTCTCGGCCTCAAGTTGAAATTTGGGGCTCCAGACATTTTAAAACGCACTCCTCTGTACCATTTCTGGTGCACTGGACAACCTGGCCACGTTTCGTTGTCCGCAGAACTTTTCCAAGCTGGTAAATGCCGTCTGCATTTCCAAAACTTGGTTGACCCCAAAACAAATCCATTTTAAAGTCTTTTTGCAAAAATAAGTCTTAAAGACTGTTTGCAAATTAGTTTTAAAATCTGTTTGCAACTAAAGAATAATCTAATACAGTAAACTCCTTCTCACCTTGGCTCTCTTCTGCGAAGTTAGCCACATTCTGCCCTCTCACCCTTTTATAAACTCTGTTGTGCGTCATCGTTGCCTGGCCTTTGATGCATTGTTTACCGTGACGTCACTGGCTTCAGATGTTTGATGTTTTGGCGTCTTTCCAAACAGACGTCATCTTTTCATCTTTTTTTTAAAAACAGTTTAGCCAATTTTAATAGTTTTAAACATCTGAAATTGGAAAAAAGTACAAAAGTGATCCTGAACACCACAGTATGAAACCAGCCCAGTAACGTAACGTGATAGGTGTGTTCCTTGGAAAAGCATCTTCTACAGACACGTTAATGTCTACTGGCCATACCATACACATACTGTGCTCACTAAAACTGACAGAAGCAATGGTTTCAATATAATGGCTGACCCTAGTAAATACATTTACAAGTGATTCTTAAAAAACTAAGTAAAAGGGGAGGGTAAAGAAGTGTGACCACTCTGGTACTTGGCAGTAAAATCATGCAGTATGACAACGTTCCAGTAAAGAGAAACAGCAGCACTGTCACAGTGAGAAAGTGGGCAGCAAAGAGGCATTTAGCCATTTCAGAGTGCTCATTGGTTGTTTGAGTTCTGAGTTTTCTACCACCGAGCAGCAGCTCGGCAGTAAACCAACTGGTGTTTTGTATACATCGTAAAGTTGCATGTAGGTCTCCGTTAAGGAGAGCTCGTCTTCTACGATTGCGTCTGTTTATAAAAATAGAACTAGTTGCTATTGAGAACCCCAAAATGTGGGGTATTCTCTCAGTATGTCTTGAGGAGTAAAAACAAAGCTAAGAAATACAGCTCAATAAATAAATGCATGACATCCATGAAAAAACAAGTGGATACAGTCACCAGACTGCTCTCCACCAAAGCACGCAAATTGCTGTTTGTTGTGGCCCGGCAGTGTAGAAACAAGGGCTTCCTCCCCCACATCACCTAAAGTTGCATCCTTTGATCCCAAAGGAAAAGCGTCATAAAATATTTAAAAACGTGTTGATTTTTATAGAGCTTTCTCTTAATGTTAACGTCTGGTTTCCTTGTATAACATGCCCTCTGGCTTCAGCAATTCAAGAAGCAATCGATGCAGATGACAAAGAGGAGACACGAGGGAAATGTCCAGTTTTACATTAAATGAAGTCGCTCTGTTGTCATTACCCGATGGCCGGCCTATTGTTAAGGCAGCAGCAGGGAACTTCCTGTTCGGTCAAACTTTTTACCCTTCGAAAAGGCAGCCACTTGTTTCATTAGCTCCCTGTTCTTAGTCTGCTGTTGCTCCATGGCCTCCTTGTGGGCCTTCACCATCTGGTTCATCTTCACTCTCATGTTGTACTCCTGGTACTGAAAGTCTGCTTTGAGTTCTGTAAGCTTTCTGTCCTTTTCCAGGATGGTCTGATCCTTCTGCTGCATATGTCTCTTCAGTGACATTGCTTCCTCCTTCAGCTGGCTGATGAGGATGAGGCAGACCATCACCCAGTTCCACCAGAATCTATGGACTGGGTGATGGAACTACTGTCCCCGTTCGATGGCTTCAACTCCAGTTTTGGTTCCTTCTTTGGAGTCTCCTTTTGGATTGAAGGCAATTTATGGCTCTGCTTCCAGAGTCCCGGCTCTGGCTCAGGACTCAAGCTCCCACTCAGTTTGTGGTGAGAACTGCTGTGTCTGTGTGGGTGGTGATGGTGATGGTGCGATCTGGAGTGGTGGTCCTTCTCGTTCAACAATGAGGAGTTGGAGGACCCAAAGCCCTTCCTCTGCTCCTTAGTCTTCTGCAGGACACAGCAGTAAGACAGCATGCAGAACCAGCCAAGAAGTTTTCCATCCACCTTTTTCCTGCCTTCCTCCTTACGGTCAAAGGCGCATTGTTGTTTGCACTGTTCACAGGTCTGTGGAGGTCCATACTTCTTCTCTGAGTTGGTACAACGTTGGCACTTTGTCCCAATAAAAGCTGCAATGATGTTACAGTACTGGCATGGTTTGGGTGTCCCAAACTGTTTGACGTTCTGGGCGCACTTCTTACAAATCGTGTTGGTTTTACTCTCCTGCCGAAACTCAGATCTGTAGTACGTACACATCACGATCAGATGCGCGATGCGAGACTCCTTGCACAGTTTCTGGCTTTTCTCCCCGATCTCAAGGTTCAGACTTGAATACCGTCGCTTGACATCCAGGCTGGCTTCAATCCTGGCTTTATTCTTGGCGGTGAACCATCCATATTTCCTTCTAGCAAACATAGCTTGTGTATTGGACGGGTGTAAGTCCCTCTATGAGTCTTTACTTGCACCAATCGCACTAGTCCATTAGCTCCGATGTGGACATCAGTGACCAAACCAAGAGACCACTGACTGCGAGGTGTGGATTCATGCAGGATCAGGACAAGATCTCCGACTTGATAGTTTTTGGAATAGTGGTTCCACTTCTGCCTTTGCTGCAGGCTGGGTAGGTACTCCTTCACCCACCTAACCCAGAAAATGTCTGCCAAATACTGGACTTGGCGCCAGCGTCGACAATACAGATCCTGTTTCACAAAGTGACCAGGAAGTAGAGGGCATTTTGGTCTCAGCAGAAGCAAATCATTAGGAGTCAAAGGCTGACCATCAAGGGTCCTCTGACAACTTCGTTAGTGGTCTCCCATTGACAATGTTTTCAATGATACAGAAAAGTGTCATTAATCCTTCATCATCCAAAGTCTGTTGTCCTGCAACGTTCATGAAAATTGAGCGCACATAACGAATCTGCCTCTTTCATATGTCCCCTATATGTGAGGCAGCAGGAGGATTAAGCTTTCATTGAGTTTCTCTCTGGAGTAGATGTTCCTTGATCCTTTGCTGGTTCCATCCTTTCAGAGCCGTCTGCAATTCATGACGGGCACCAACAAAGTTTGTCCCGTTGTCCGAGCGTATCAATTGAGGTGTTCCACGACGAGCCTTCAGAGCTCTTTCCAGTGGTGCTGGTGTCAAGATGTCCATGAGCTCTAGTGCAGCTCTCATCTTTATGAATGCCACAGTGTCTTCCTTCATGTAGGCTGTCTTAAACCGTGGGTCAGCAAGTGTCGCCATGTCTAGAAGGATGTTCAAAGTCAAAGTCAAAGTCAACTTTATTGTCAGAACTGCAATATGTACAGGACAAACACAGGACCGAAATTGCGTTTCTCTCAGTCCCTCGGTGCAACAGTAACCATCTAAACACTAAACACTAAAACATTTAATAAACATAAGCATAAAATAGTAAAAAAGTGTAACACTGTCCTGAGTTTTTTCATAATAGTATAAAAGTATGAAAATTTACACCAACACTGAAACACCAAACACCCCTAAAACACCAAACACCCAATGAACATAAGCATAAAATGAAATAATAAAAGTGTAATACTGTCCTGAGTTTTTGCATAGTAGTATGAAAAGTATAAAAACGTAAATCTATAAAATAAACTGAAGTTTCTAGCGTTGACATTTGCAAAGAGTGGCACAGCAGCATATAAGTTGATGTACACAGTATATGTATGAGGTAGTTGATGTTGGTATAGAGGCAAAGTGGCATATGAAGTAAGGCACATAAGGCACATTTGGCATCCTTAGATAAGGCTAGTCAGAGAATGCTGTATATGTATCTGCAGTAGTGTAGATAAAAGTAGTGTAAATGTAAACAGTAGTAATAAATGTAAAGCAGTAGTAATAAATGTAAACAGTATTAATAAATGTAAACAGTGAATGTAAACAGTAGTATGACTATAGGCAGTAATGTAATACAAACATTAGTGCAAATATGAGAAGTAGTGCAAACTGAATGAACACATGACCGAGAGTTGCCTCTATAACAACATCAACTACTACCTCATACATATACTGTGTACATTAACTCATACGCTGCTTTGCCACTTTGCAAATGTCAATGCTAGAAACCTTTAGTTTATTTTAGTTATACTTTTTATACTCTTTTTTTATACTAGTATGCAAAAACTCAGGACAGTATTATGTTCATTAAATGTTTAATGTTTTAGTTTTAGAGTTGGTGTAAATTTTCATACTCTTATACCACTATGCAAAAAACTCAGGACAGTGTTAGTTTTACTATTTTATGCTTATGTCTATTATTATATGTTTCAGTGTTTCAATGTTTAGATGTTTACTGTTGCACCGAGGGACTGAGAGAAACGCAATTTCGGTCCTGTGTATGTCCTGTACAGTACATATTGCAGATCTGACAATAAAGTTGACTTTGACTTTGACTTTGAGTTTAGTGAATAACCCGTTTGATGACACAGAGTCCAGTGTTAAAAACTTTGTGTTGAGTGGTAATGTGTGAGAAAGTTTTTTGTGTTAAGGCAGTTCAAATGGGAGGGGAGGCAGAGCAGGCAGAGTGTTTAGCATGTTGGTGGCATCATCATCATACTTTTCGTTGAGGTACTTAAGGATACCCTCTTTGATTGCTTTTGTGAGCTCTGTGTCCCCATCCTTCAGGCTGAGGATTTCATTATTGAAGAGGTGCAGTACTGGTTTCAGAAAAGATACAGTGACATACTTCTCTCCGGACAAAGCATCAATAAACTCGAACAGTGGACCCAGTGCCTTGTTCATGGACTCTAGCACCATCATGTCTTGCCAGCTTGGCACCAAACTTCTTGCCTAAGTCACATAGCAAAGGAAATAAAAATAAACTTTCATTAAGATGTGAATCTTGGCTATAAACGCAATCAGAATCCACAATGAAAAGAATTGATGTGTAGTATCCATGTCTCACCTTCTTGTCTGCAAGGAGGACCTGTGACAGCGCTTTCTCCTGCTCTAGGAACCTCTAGATCATCTGCTGCCATGAACCCCATCTTGTGGGGGTTTCAGTGATGAGCTGATGGGGAGGCAAGCCCAGCACTGCCTGAGCCTTGGCCAAGTCACGTTTTCTCTTCCAGGAGTTGGAGAAGGCACTCACCACCTTTTTACAGACCCCAACCGCACGCTCTACAGCCTGCTTTGTAG
Organism: Garcialebias charrua; assembly: GCA_038048925.1. Taxonomy (NCBI): domain Eukaryota; kingdom Metazoa; phylum Chordata; class Actinopteri; order Cyprinodontiformes; family Rivulidae; genus Garcialebias; species Garcialebias charrua. Next base: position 22,374 of record JBBPBX010028129.1, read on the forward strand.
ATGTTGGTGTGAGAGCTTTCAGAGCATTCTCTGTTTAGACAAAAACAAAAATATGTCATATAATAATTTGTTTTGACGGCAATTTTAATTTTATCATATATTATTTAAAGAATTTGTGGATTGATTTTTATAATTAAGTTTATAACACAACTAAATCTGTGGGGAGCTAATGTCACAATTTAGTCTTTGCCATAAGTAGTGTAGTTATAAAATGAAGGTGAGTATAACTTGTTCAGTAATGTAATGTGTTACTAGGTTGATCAAATATAACACAGAATAACTAAACTAACTTCATTTCACTAATACTTTTGTTGTTGTTAGTATAATATCCCCATATTACACTAGGTCATTTTTAGATTGCTTTACACTGACTTACCAATAGCTAGATGTAGACGGTGACCAAAACATTGCAGCTGTTCCCACTCGTTCAGTTCCATTGCAGATATGTTGTTAGTGGCATTATCTGTGGTGACACAGACTAGGTGGCATTCTTGCAGTCCCCATGACTCCAGTGTATCTCTCAGACCTAAATAGATAAATGTTTTATTAATTAGGGGTCTCAGAACAGTATGTTAAAAAGGACAATACAAGTCCACACTGCATTATAGCTCTTCACTCACTCATAATATTACCATGAGTCATTTTATATATACATGTACACACACACACACACACACACACACACACACACACACACACACACACACACATACACATGGGCAACAGTCCTCACCTCGTTCTACAGGTGTGCAGTGGAGAGCGTCCTGTGCTCCAGCATCAACGTGTGGCATGGAGGCTGCACAGTTGCAGAGAGAAAAGCTCTGCAGAGAGTGGTGAAGGCTGCACAGAAGTCTGTGGGAGTCAGTCTCCCCACCATCACAGACATTTACACCTCCAGATGCAGAAAAAGAGCCACCTGCATCATGAAAGACCTCACTCACCCAGCACACTCACTCTTTGCACCACTCCCCTCGGGACGGAGGTTGAGGAGCATCAAATGTAGAACCACTAGACTGAGAAACAGCTTCTACCCTGAGGCTGTCAGACTCATGAATAAATAAATAATAAGAATAAACACTGCAAAATGTCACATCATACTGATACTGTACTGATCTGTTTCTTGTTGCTGCGTTCATCTGTGACCATCTGCTCATGTTCGTGCTGCTGTTTATAATGATGTTTTTCTACTACATTAGGGCTTAGTGTATTACTAGCTGATGTGATGTCTCTCTTAGTTAATCCTAGATGTTATTATTGTATTTCTCTTGCATTTGTTGTTGGATGTAACTGGGACCCTGTGTACATAATCTCGTTTTCAACACATGTACTACATGCGGTGCAAATGACAATAAATTCTCTCTGACTCTGACTCTCTGACTCCTGTGTGGTCATCTGGAAAGTAGGCAGTTTGTAAACAGCTAGTGCAGAGGTTCCAGTCTTCACTGATGAAATGGATGGTTAAGCTCATGTAGGGCTGCGTCACTCTGCTCGTCCACAGGTCAGTTGTCAAGGCATAATGAACCACATTACGAACCTCCTTTTCTACTTTGGTCCGGCATGCATCTTAGCAACATACAATGTGCGGCGCAAACTCCCGGCTGACGTTGATTCTCAAACATAAATGCAGCAAGCTGGCCAGTAATCGTACGCATAAGGCCCGTGCAAGACTCTTATGGCTAACGGTCTTTTTGCAACTTTCCTGGCTGTTTCACAACTCGCTACGCACTTTGGATTCTGATGTGTTCTTTTTCGTGTTCTTCTTCATAAGTTGGTTGTGTTGGCGTCGCGAACGGCTTTATAACAAAGTTTGCAGATTACCGTTTTCTGCTCCGTGTCAGACTTCTTGAAGCCAAACTGTATCCAAATGACAGACGTTCCCCCTCTTTTTGGAAGAAGTTCTTCTTGGGCTGCCTGTGCAGCTGTTTCTCCTTCTTGGGTTGCCTGTGCTGCTGTTTCTCCTTGTTGTTCATGCTCCTCCTGCGTCTCCATTGCTTGTCTTGAGTTTAACAACATGTGTCGCAAACCCGCGCGTGTGTCAAACATAAAGCAGCGCCGTCATGTTGCAAAACCGCAGCATGAAGCTTCTTTGCGACAGTTATTTTTTTATTCTTATTTATCACGATAGAGACGATAGAAGGAAAATAGCGCGATAGACACGTTTCTATCGTCCCCACGATATATATCGTCATATCGCACAGCCCTAGTCTGACTCTTCGAAAACAAGCAATAAGGCTGCAGAGTAACACACTGGCTGCTAACTGCTATAGAGAGAGCGCTCTCTCTAGCCAAGAGACTGAGGGGGACGCTTTTTTGTCACGGACCACATCCGGCGCTGACAGGATATGGTCTGTTAGTAGTCGTCCGGTTGATTTAAGAGCTCGTAAATAAGTTTTTTTGTTTTTACTGATAGATAATTAGTTATTAGTGTAGTGATACACCTCATCTCTGATATTGTAGGCTTGACCTTCAAGTACACCTCTCTGCATCTTTTGAAACTCTAAGTGTTACACCTTCTTGAAGCCCTCAAGGAAACGAGTGGACACTTATATTTTTTACAATTATTTTTAATTAATGGACACTAATTAATCAGATTGAACTTTCTCTTTAATGTGTGTTAATTCAGAATTGATCTACAGTATATTTTGTCATTTTAATGATGATCTGTTACTTTCATGAGTTTTGACCCTTCTGCTGGTTTATTTCTGCAGAACAAGCAGGCTCTGAATCTAAAGGCACAGTTCAGGGTAAACTTTTAACTTGCAACTTCCTTCTCTGTTTTGTCTGTGAAAGTTAGCCATAATATTCTCTGTGCTCACAGGCCAGCCCATCTGGCCGATTCTGTAAACAGTTTTCCTGTTGTCCGTCAGAGACAGTTCTGCCTATGAGATGAAAACCCATCTCTTATTTTGTTAAAACCAGCCAATAGTTATTAAGGAGGTAGGGGAGACCCCGCCTCCCATATAAAGGTGCACTTCCTATTTTTTACTTTAGAGTCGGAGGGAAGAACATCCTAAGAACTTGGTTTCTTCCCTGGAAAAAGCTGGAGACGTTCCGGTCATTGTGTCAACTAGACCCACGTTTCAGCTGGAGTTACAGTAAAGCTTACTGTAACTCACTCACTCATCTTCTGGAAGAATTTGTTTTCTGAAGTTTTATTTTGAAAGTTCAGCCAGTAGCTGGTTCTGTTCCTACCGGTGAAAGCGTGCTCCCGCTCGTCTGATCCAGCCATACACGCACAAAGTCGACTGGACGTGAGCTGGACCACACAGTCCGTTAGTGTCCACAAACTTCTCAGCCCTCATCTCCAGGGGACGTATCGTCACCAGGTAAAGAGGCTTGTTTGTATGCTGCACGTGTCGGAAGTACAGCTGGACCTGTTCGGGAAGGTGCCACCCTGGTAGCTTCAAAGTAATTAACTTCGGTTAACTTAGCTTTCAATTCACCATCTTCCTCCTATTTCTTCCTTTCCTTAACATAGTGAAATTAAGTAATGTGCCAACAGTTAAAGTTCCTAACTGTCTGTTTGTTTTAATTTGAATTCTTGTCAACGTAGTTAGTAGATCAGAGCTAATATCGATACAAATGTTTAATGTACTTTCATGATAATTTCAATAAAAGGTCTATTTTTCGGTAGACCAACATAAATTGAAGTCTCTTGTGAAGTTACATTTCTGGCTAATCACATCACCGATTTATTGATTTAACCTGAAAAAGTTGAGACCCCATGAAACTGATGGTAGATTTGTGTAGATAAAATCTGCTCGGATCTTTCATCCAAACTATAGGTAAGTCAGTAAACTGACCTCGTAAGTGTTTAATTACACAAACGGCCTATAGATTTATTACATATGGTGGCCGTGTACGGTCTTCTGAAAGATTAAATTGATTAAGTTGTTTTTGTAGTCTATGTGTTACGGTATTGTTGGCATTAGTTTTGTATCCTGTTTTGGACTTATAGAATAGTTTTGGCTGGTGGGTGTCAGAGATTGCTAATCGTGGCATTGTCTGGTGCGTTTCCCATTAGAATTATCTTTTCTTTCACATTCCAACGTATGCTTGAAGCTGCGGATGAATGAATGTTTGGTTTTGTGAGACGTTTCGTTACGTGTCGCTAGGCTGCATGCATTTTTCATTGTTGTGACCGCCGTGTCACCACTGCTTCATTTTATTACTTCTGCGGATTGCTGTTGAAAAGCTGTGTCACACATTATTATGCTGCTCCATTAAGTGCCTTTTCCTGTTACAACGTGTGTTGTGAGGTTCGATTGGACCCTCTCCGCTTGGACCGGACGGGATCCGGTTCCGATTGACGTAAAGTCCGTTGTTGTACACAGTTAGCGTGCTGCCTTCTTTGGGAGGCGTGGGAGTTAGCCTGGATGTGTTTGAGCTCATTAACAGTATTTTCTGCGGTGTAAAAATACGTTTATTTTGTGAAAGAGTGTCCAGTACTTTGGGTCGAGCTAGTCATTAGCGGTACCGAAGCAAGATGGCTGCTTAAAGCGCTGTGATTGGTCCATTGTGTGTCGTGTTCAAAAAAGTTGGTTTCTGTAGACTCTGGTTGTCAGATTCATTTTTGCACACATTTCTGACAGTTTATCTGTGTTGTTTGGGTTCTATGCACGTGATATCGTCGAAGACTGGCTTAACCGCTGTGTTTTGCGATATTTATGACTGTTTTAGAACGTTAAAAAGTCCGTTCCACGCTAACGTTCGGCGACCGCAGGTCCGTGAACGCACCGCTCGAACGGCACGTCACACGTGGGTGGCATTAGGTTTAGGAGACTACATTTCCCATGACCACTTGTGTTTTTGAACTACGGTTCTGTCTTCGCTGTGATTGGTCGATTTCTCTGTAAGTGTTGACGCTTGCGGGGTGGGAGAGCCCACTCCTCGTCACTTTTGTCTTCAGTAAACCAGGGTGCGCAGGCTTCAGGCTTGTTTGTCCGTTACTATCTCTGAAAAGAATGTTTCTTCGCTGTGTTTTTGAGATTTTAATGGGTGGATTGAGTCAGTTGCTCTGATACTACCGATCGCCATGTGACCAGGTCACGTGACGCGGGATGCTGCATCTGGTTTAAGGGAAACAACTTGTCTTTTTCTTTTGAGAGAAAGTTTAAAAATCACATTACCTGTCCTGAACGATGTTACTCACATCGAATCGTCTATTATAGACTGGGGTTCTAGAGCTGTCTCTTCATCAAGGCTTTAGATTTTTCTGATTGCTGTCTTTGATCCGTTGTTAGACGTCTGTGAATGTTTAGCGGCTCACGGCTTCGCTCACGGGTGATAACAGCGCCTCTATTGCGGTCAGATAGAGAAATTACAGCCGCTGTGATAAACTCATTTCCAGCGCTGTGGCCCCATCTGCTGGTTACTTTAGAAGACGCAGTCTTCCTGTAATTTGTACATGTTGAACGTTCCCGTTTTAAAAGGGGAACATTTTGAGAATATTGTACTCACTGCATCCTTTAATTTGATTTTCGCAGAAAATCAAATGTTGATGGCAGAACAGTTACACAGAAGTAATACAGACATGTCTGCTTTTTGATCAAACTTGACACTTTTATCATCAATTCTGTGCAAAACAAGCTGTCTGTCCCTGTTTTTTTAAACTGCAAGTTTAAAATAACACACAGGAGGTATCTTTTGTCTTGGTTTTCACAAAAGATCACACAAAAATAGCCGACCGAGATGGTCGTCTCATGGGTTGACAATTTAATAATGATCACTGATTTTTGTTAAATTTCACATCTTGGATGTTACTGAGCAGCTGCACACAGGCCCTCCTATTTATTTTAGATACAAGTTTATTTAGAATAACAAGCTGGTAGGCCTTGCTCTCTACGGTGGCTTCATTTAATTTGTGTTTCACAAATTTCCAGATAAGATGGCGGCCTCTGCACATGAGGCTCCTGATACCACGACAGCCGATTTTGTTTGACCTTGTCTCAGGTCGACAAATTAATAAAAATCACTGATTTTTATTTGATTTCACATCTTGGACACCATGTTGACTGCCGCAGGCATCACATGGTGAGACTGCACACTGTGATATAAGACCCACTTTACTTGATTTTTCACAGGAAATCAGTACAAAGATGGACGTTCTAGCAGGTGCATCAACAAATTGTGGGCTTGTTTCATCATTTGATAGGTACTTAGCTGCAAAGAACGTCCTTCAGGAACCAGGTGAACATCCCCTGGTGTTTTACGACAGGCTCCTCTCTGCTTACACAGGGGACAAAACTGTCCCTGGAATTGAGGAAGATTACCTGTTTAAAAGTCGTTTCACTTTGAATCTGATACCTTTCATAATGAAATGTGTTCGCTTCAATGTTAATTGCAAAGAGAGTACCATGGCAGAAATTAAACAATGTGCTATGGAATTTTTTGACATGCTCGAACGACGAAAAACACCCTCTGTGGTATGCCCAGGTCAAAAGGTCACATCCCACTCGCAGGAAATAGAAGAGGTTCCCTCTCCTACAGAGTGCGAAAGTAAACAGGTTTTTCATGATGACAAACCACAGATTGTGTCCAGCTGGAACGGTGACTCTGATCGGTTCACGGGGAGTTCTGCTGCCCCTGCCCCTCAGGTTGAAAACCCTGAGATGAGCAGAGAACCACACAAGGTAGGTGTTCGCTCTCTAGGTGAACCAAGATGGTTCAGATCGAACCAAAAAGTTCTCACCTAGGTCTCACAGTGGGTGAAATTCGAGAGAAGTTGATGTCTGGGAGCCGTGACCCTTTGAGAAATGGTCAGTCCCGACATGTACCCCCGAGAAGCGGCCCTCCTGCCCCTGCCCCTCGAACTGCACAGTTAGAGACATGCAATGAGTCACACAGGCTCCAGATTATGGAAACGGCGCCTCCGCGCGTGGACGTGACTGAGGTTGTCAGTTGTTTGTCAAATGATTTGAATGTTACAGTGGTTGACCAGGCTGACACAACGTGGGACGTTGTCCTTGATGATAACACAAACAACGTTGTTCAACCTGACGAAGCGACGCGCAGCACTGGCTTTTGCAACGACTCAGTGCACACAGTTGACGACAACAGCATCAACATTGACAAAGAAGCTGACAGCAAACAAATTGCTGATGATCAGCGTCCTGAAAATCAAGATGTTGTCAGCAAACAATTTGCTGAAAATCCACACTCAGAAGGTCATGAGGCAGACAGCCATCATGATGCTGACGGCAACGACGATTAGACAGACAGAGTCACACGTACACGGAAACGTGTGGAAAAACCTAAGCGGTTTCTGTGTAACTTTATAAAAAGGGGGATAGCTAAGAGAGCTTACCTGCCACTCACATTGGAAGGGGTCCTCGCGCAAGAAGCACTCCTTGTTTGCGGTTCAGACGTGTCTACCATGTCAGCCGAACTGTTTGAGGAGCTAAGGACCGCCGCTAACGATGTTGACAGGCAAATACCCTTTGTGAAATACACTTATGGTGAGCAACAGGGCCTCGCAAAGACGAGAACAACCCTAATAGCCATGGTTCACATGCAGATTGGCGAAATGTCACTATACCACCCGGTATATGTGTCTGAACTTGACTCACTCCAGACTCCATTTGTGGTTGGCCAAGATTTCATAAATCGCTTTGAAGCGATTATGAATTATGGCAATCAGACAATGTGGGCCACAGTGAGCAGTCCACTGCCAATCGAGGTGCCTCCCCAAGGTCAGGACACTGACTGTCTCGCAGCAGGTACCGCTGTGGCCACAAGGGAATCCCACACCGATGACGCTGTACTGTCCTATGGGACAGGTAATTCGGCATACGGCCAAGATTGCAGTGAAGTCTTGGTTCAAGGACATCCGAGTCCTGAAAGTGACAGTCTACAACACGCTGACAGTCACCTGGACTCCATTGTTACAGATTTTGAGGACCCCTCCTCAAACAAAAGGGGGGCATACTCTCACTTCCTACCACAGGTAGAGGAAGGTGTGGAGATCCGAGGGTCCCACACCGAGGACGCTGTACTGTCCTCTGGGACAGATAATTCAGCCATCAGCCAAGCTTTTGATGAAACCTTGGTTCAAGAGCATTTGAATATAGAACTACTCAGAGATGACATAGTTCTTACAGACTCAAAGAGCACCTCTTCAGTCATGAAGTGGGAAGACGTACACCACAACGACAGTGACCCGTCGCAGTCTGACCAGTCAGACACACTTGCGACTGCGCCAACAGTTGTGACACACCTGAATTACGCAGAAAGAGGTAAACGTACAGAGACATGTTGGCCGAAACCTAAGAAGTTCCTGCGTACTGTCTACTCTAAGCTGCGCAAACAGCCTAAACTAAACAAAAGCATCCTAACTCATGCCCATGGACGGACGTCCACACCCGTGCGCGTGGTCCCTCATGACCACAGGGGGGTGATGTTAGGCCATGCCCATGTCAAGGACAAAGATTTCAATAACCCCACAAACGACAAAGATCTCGCAAACTCAAAGACTTCATGGGAAAACAAGGTCGTCCAAGCACAGGATAGTAAATAAACTAAACAAGCCAGTGCTGCGCGTCGCTTCGTCAGGTTAAACAACGTTGTTTGTGTTATCATCAAGGACAACGTCACACGTTGTGTCAGCCTGGTACTGCATTTTAAATAAAAATAGCGCAAATCCGCTTATGAATTATAAAAGTTAGTCAATCCGCTGTAACGCTGACAAATTGTTTAGGTCCGCTATAAGCGGATTAGCGCACCCTAGCGGTCTGGCGCCCACCTTTGAACTCGGTAATTGGATACATAAGACGCATTGTGTTAAAAGTTCTGACCCTTCTCAACGCACTCTACAGCAGGTATGAGACGACTTGGCTGAGCTGGGCGCATCTGAAGGACTGGGTGTGTCTAAGGAGCTGAGTGAGCCATCTGTACAGACTCTCCATCTCCAGTTGGGAACGTAGATCGACCGGTCCCAAAGTCATGATACAACTTGAGAAAAAAAATCAAAGCAGACTTAAATGTTTATGTTTATTAAATGTGTTCATTTTTTTTACAAAAGAAACAATACAAGACAATCTCATAAATGATAGTGTACAAAATATAAAAAAATGAAAGGTAGCAGAAAGAAGAATAAATCTTATTATATCTGCCCCTTACTTCCAACAATCAGATTAAACAACAATAATCAACCATGTAAACAATAATAATCTTCAACCAACTTTTTTCCAACAATCAGATTAAACAATAATAATCTTCAACCAACAGTACAAAATGACTAACTCTTTCTAATTTTCTAACTAATACAATACACATTACGCTATTTCATATATATTTTTTAACACATTTGTTTTGATCATTTTCTTAAATGTAAACATTGACTTGGCATTTTTAACTACATTCTCCAAGCCATTCCATAATCTAATTCCCTGGATTGAGGTAGAACGTCCCTTCAAACTAGTTCTGAATTGTGGTTTTACAAACATCTCTGTCCCCTTAAGATTATAACAACTTTGTCTTTTAACAAAATGCATTTGGATATTTAAAGGTAATGCATTATTTTGAGCCCTATACATAACTGATAAAATATTATAGTCTACCAAATCATGGAACTTCAATAACTTCAGTTGATAAAATAATGTACTTGATGGATGACGGTAATGTTTTCTAGTGATAATTCTTACAGCTCTTTTCTGTAATACAAAAATAGGCTTTGTGATTGTTTTACACGCATTCCCCCAAACATCAATACAATAGATTAAGTGTGGAACAATGATTGTGTTATACAACAAATACAGAGCTTTATCATTCAATAGGTCTCTGACTTTGTACAGTACTGCAATCGATTTAGCTATTTTTATTCTTACAGAATTTATGTGTTGTTTCCATGTCAGTTTGTCATCAATGATAACACCCAAAAACTTCACCTCACTCACTCTACAAATCTCAACACCCTCAATTTTGAGTGGAACATCAACAGTTTTCTTTTTATTACTGAATATCATGTAATTAGTTTTTTCTAGATTTAATGATAATTTATTTATTTTAAACCAAGTTTGTATCTTGACAAATTCTGTCTTTATCAATTCCAACATTTGTTCTATATCTTCACCTAAACAGAAAAATGTGGTATCATCAGCAAAAAGTACACATTTAAGGAGTCCTGACACATTTACCAAGTCATTCACATATAAAATAAATAGCTTTGGTCCAAGTACAGAGCCTTGGGGAACTCCACATGTGATATTACAGAGGTCAGATCTTACATCATTTATTTGTACAAATTGTTTCCTATCTTTTAAATAGCTAGATACCCACTGTAATGCTGGTCCTCTAATACCATATTTGTTCAGTTTTTCAAGGAGAATGGTGTGATCAATAGTATCGAATGCTTTTTTTAAATCAACAAAAATACTGATACAATATTGTTTTTGATCGACAGCAGTAGTTATTTGTTCCATTAATTCCATGAGAGCCATTGATGTAGAGTTTTTTGATCTAAACCCATACTGACTGTTGCTTAGAATATTTTGTTTATCTATAAATTGATCTAGTCTGTTTACAAATAGTTTTTCAAGAATTTTTGAAAACTGTGGTAACAAGGATATAGGTCTATAATTGTTGAATACACATTTATCACCATTTTTAAAAAGAGGAACGACCTTAGCTACTTTCATATTATCTGGAAATATTCCTGTTGAAAATGATAAGTTACATATGTATGTGAACGGCTCAATAACATGGCTCATTATGTCCTTCACAAACATCATATCCATGTCCACCCAGTCTTTAGATCTCTTGTCTGTAAGATGTTTTACTACATTCATTATTTCCTCTTTGTTAGTTCCATTTAGAAAAATACTATTTGCACAACCTGTAATTGAGTGGATCGCATTTTTATCTACTTTTGGTATTTTAGCTGCAAGGCTTGATCCAACATTCACAAAATATTGATTAAATCCATTAACAATTTCATTTTCATCATGAATTTCATCGTTGTCTTTTACAAAATATTTTGAAATACCAGTTTTTGCTTTATGATTCTTCAGGACACTATTCATTACTCGCCATGTTGCTTTCATATCACCATTACTTTTATCTAATAATTTACTATAATATTCTTTCTTATGTTTCCTTATAATCCCTACTAATTTATTTTTATACTTTTTATATTTTTCTTCAGCGCTCTGACTTCGCAATTTCAAGAAACATGAATACAAATAATTCTTTTTTTTACAAGCATTTCTCAACCCTTTTGTCATCCATGGTTGATCAATCGTATTTCTCTTTGTGTAATTTGTTTGCACACAATTCTTTTCATACAGAGCTTCCAAGATATTCATAAACTCATCATATGCTCTGTTCGCATCATCAACATACACATCATTCCAGTCTTGTTTGTCTAGATCCTCTTTCAATTTTTCCAAAACTTTTTTTGACGTGTTTATGATCTTTTTCTTCATTGGGACTGCTTTTGTGATGCTTTGATCATTTTTATAGATTGTGAAAACTGGTAAATGATCACTTAAGTCGGTCGTTAAGATACCACCTGTCACGTCCCCATTTGTTATATTTGTGAAAATATTATCAATTATTGTGGCACTATGAGTTGTAATTCTTGTTGGCTTTGATATCAATGGATACATATTTAAACTGTACATTGAGTTTATAAATGTGCTTATGTTATTTGAATCTGTTTTATTTCCCATATCAATGTTAAAGTCTCCACACAAAAAAACATTTTTATTAAAACTCTTCTCCATTAGCTCCAAGATTTTATCCGTGAATATTTCTATATTTGCTCCTGGTGATCTATATACACAACTTATTATTATGTTTTTATCGTTTTTGTTTATTATTTCTATTGTTATCATTTCCATAATATTATCAACTATTATTGACATTTCACTATTTAATTTACATTTTATTTCATTATTGACAAATAGAGCGAAATAAATAACATTACATAAAAAGGGGACATTGTTTGTTATACATAATTGTTATAGGGAGAATGAATTATCGAGTGATTAGGTTAAAGGTACACTATGTAACTTTGTAATGCAGTCTGTAACTTTTCTAACAATATATTTTTAACATATTTCTTCACTCTGTCACTATCTACTGACAGACTGGTGTTAGACAAAGTAATCTCTGAAAAAAACTATAGTCGCCTTGCTTCTCTATCAGCATTTATAAAAACACTAAAAACACAGAGTGACCCGGACAATGACCAGCCAATAAAAACAGAGTTGTTTGTCACGCCCCAACCCACACCCCCGCCTGTCCCAGCCTCAGCGCCGCGCACATTCTCATTCAAAGGATTGCAAAGCGATGCAGGACTGATTTGTATGTGACACAAATGTATTAAATATCCCTTCTTCATCCCAGAGCTGGACTTTTATTTAGTTTTTTTGCCAAAAGTCAAGTGATCGCTTCATCCTTCACTGACAGGAATGAGGAAATGGATTTGTCACGACTCACGAGCGAATTAAATCATGTCCAAAGTGGCTGGTGAAGCTCTGCTGATTTCAGGGTGTTTTTGTGTTGTTGGACAAGTGATTCATGGTTTTACTATATTTTTAGAACGTTATATTAACATATAATCACAGAACTTCGCAGCATCTGCCACAGGACATGAAGTGGGGGCGGAGCATTCCAGAGATACCAGACCTGCACTGACAGACATGAGGAAGTCACGAGCGAATTAAATCATGTCCAACGTAGCTGCATGAACCTCTGCTGATTTCTGCTGGTTTTTGTGTTGTTGGACAAGTGCTCCATGGTTTTATTATATTTTTTAAAACATTTTATTAACATATAATCACAGAACTTCGCAGCGCAGAGACAGGACATGTAGTGGGGCGGAGCATTCCAGAGATACCAGACCTGCACTGACAGACACGAGGAAGTCACGAGCGAATTAAATCATGTCCAACGTGGCTTCGTGAACCTCTGCTGATTTCTGCTGGTTTTTGTGTTGTTGGACAAGTGCTCCATGGTTTTATTATATTTTTAAACGTTTTAGTAACATAATCACATAATATTGAAGTGCTATGAGCGGACACACAGCAGGGGGCGGAGCTACAGAACTCAAGTTCAACAGAGAACGGACTGTGGCTCCCCCTCAGAGTCATATATGGCTCTGAAAGGGAGGGAGCAGAATGCTTTTACCTGCTGAAAATTTTTCTAAGTCCCAGCGTTCTCCAGAAATTACATAGTGAACCTTTAAGTGTGATAATCTCTTTGGGAATTATTTTAATTGCAGGCCTCACTATGTGGGTTGAACCGAAAGCTAAGACAGGCTCCCCTGAAGTTGTTTACAACAATGTCAACAGGTCTCGTGATGAGGACCCTCACTTCTTACTCAGAAGAGGGACAGGTGAAACAGAGGTTGCAGATGTTCAGATTCAGGTACACCAAGACACTGAATTGATCAGATCAAAGAGATCCGTGGTAGTTAATTACCTACAGTTTAACTTCACAGCCGGAGTGACCGCATCAGTTAGATTTGATTTTTTCTCTGTGGTGTATTGTGGTGCAAGGCAGGAGTCATTTGTTTGGGCAGTGAAGTATATCTGTGTGACTTAAAGGCATGACATGAATTGCAGGGGATGGAGTAATGTTTTATGTAATTCAGGATACACTGACTGGGGTTACAGACCAGAAAAAGCAAGAAGAGGGAAGTTTCCATTACAGGAACGCTTGTCAATCATACAAGATCATTTTACTAAGTGCCTCAAAAATCGGTTATTGGATAATAGTTGATCAACAAGATTCTGTTGAACCCACCTCTTGGTCTGAACATTTGGGGTAACTCATACAGGTTTAGTGCTGAGTTTTTATTTTTCATTTACAGGTTAAATCTGTTTCTACTGGACTTCTGATGATCTGTCAGCTCTGTGACAGAACATGCAAAATAAAATTGTGGATAATTTATTTGAAAAGGGGAAATGCACTTTACAATCACGTGATTCCACAGCTATGCTGGACGAGCAGAACAGATTAACTGGGTTTATATTTCTCCCCTTTTTCAGCAGATTAATTAATGTTGAATGAATGCTTAATGTTGCAGTGTGGACAATGAAGGGAAGATCTATTTCCCTGCGCACTTTCCCTGCACATGCGATCACCATTTTTATCCTACAGGTTAAGGTTGTGGAACATACAGCAGAGCAGAACTAATCACATTAACTAACCAACTAATATCAATTATATATACCAAGGATTTCTCACTATTTGTTGAAACCTTAATTGTTGTTTTTACTGTATGTTGACATTACATATGATTATTCTTACGCCTGTGAAGAATGACTGTGAGTTTGATCCAGGACGTCCAGGGAGGATTGAAGGTTGTTGAGATGAAGGCAGAATGTGAATGTTTCAGACAGATTAATGTGAATATATATGTTTGTGCCTGGGGAATGTGCAGTACAGTAGTTGTATGTTGATAGGTTTTTC
>JBBPBX010028130.1:0-16152 GCA_038048925.1 Garcialebias charrua
CAGTTTAACTTTCAGTTTCTTCACTAGGTTTTCCACGTGGAGTTTAAAAGAGAGATGTGAATCGACCAGGATACCCAAATATTTATAGGAATCAACAAACTCAATAGGGACACCATTTGAGGATAAAATCAGAGGAAGATCTGCTGGGACCGACTTCCTACTTGAAAAAAACATCCCTTTTGTTTTATCAGCATTTAGGACAAGTTTGAGACGGAACAAATCTGACTGAATGATGTCAAAAGCGGATTGCAGTAACTGGAAAGCCTTAGCTACTGTTTTAGCTCGGCAATAAACAACTGTATCATCAGCATAGAAATGTAAGGATGCATCAGGGATGCTCTGACCTACATTAGCTATGTAGATTGTAAAGAGGGTTGGTCCTAAAACTGAGCCTTGTGGTACACCATTTTTAACTGTTAAATAGCTGGAAGAAGTACCGTTATGTTGAACACATTGCCTCCGATTGGAAAGATAATTAGAAAACCAACCGATGGTGTGATCAGAGAAACCGATTTCTGAGAGCTTATGACACAGGATGTTATGATCCACAGTGTCAAAAGCTTTAGACAGGTCTAAGAAAAGTGTAGCACAATAATCCTTAGCATCCAATGCTTCAACAACGTCAATCAGAACCTTCAGAGAAGCAGTTGTTGTGCTGTGTTTTTTCATGAAACCAGATTAATGGAGAGGTAAGATGTTAAATGAGTCCAGATAATTTTTGATCTGAGAGTTTATCAGTTTTTCTAGAATCTTGGCTAAAATGCAGAGTTTAGAGATCGGTCAATAATTTTTCAGTGAGGTGGGATCACCTCCCTTTAGCAAAGGAAGAACAAAGGCTGTTTTCCAAGCATCCGGAATGGTGTTTTGGCTTATGGACAGATTAAAGATGTGGGTCACAGGGACTGTGATGATATGAGCAGCCAGCCTTAAGAAATAAGGTGGAAGTTCATCTGGACCTGCAGATTTTTTAGGATCAAGATCTTTTAACAGTTTATTTACCTCACTGACTGAGAACGGAGAAAAAGAGAAGGTGTGATTAACTGAGGATTGACTTGTAGGAGGGATTTGAGATGAAGTGGCTGATTTTCCATTTGTAACTGTGTCAAATAATGAACTAGAAGCAACAAAATGTTTATTGAAACAGTTCAGGATCTCGTGCTTATTTGACACAGGAACAGAGTCAACAAGAAGTTGTGATGGGAGGTCAGATGATTGGGGGGTGCCTGAGAGAGATTTGATGGTTTTCCAGAATTTTTTAGGTTGTTTAGATTTTTGGAGGTCTGAGATAAGAAGTAATTACGTTTTGCGGCTTTGATGGCAGTTGTGCATTTATTCCTCAGCTGCCAAAATTTCAACCAATCAGAGTCTGAATCTGATTTTCTTGCTGCGGCCCAAAGATGGTCTCTCCTATGTAGGAGGTCAGCTAGTTCAGGAGTAAACCATGGGCTGTCATGACCCTTTATCCTGAACTGCCAGAAAGGAGCGTGTTTGTTTACAAAGTAAATTAAACTATTATGAAAATAGTTCCAAGCGGTGTTCACGCCATTGATTAATAGAATACGTTGCCTATCAAAGTGGGATAGATCCCAAAGGAATGACTGTTCACAGAAACGTTTCAAATCCCTTTTTTGAATTATTCTGGGCTTAGCAGGTGGAAGTTTAGTAGATCTAAGAGCTGCTATTACGGAATGATCACTCAAAATGTTAGCAAATACACCTGTACCAGGAAATTTATGAGGTGCATTTGTGAAAAACAGATCTAAGGTGGAAGATTTTTTGGGACATTTTTTGTTTGGTCTGGTGGGAGAATCAATAAGTTGTGTTAGATTGAGAGATAGGCAACATTCTTTGAATTTATCACAGAGGGGGGTCGACTTATTCCAATCAATGTTGAAATCTTCTGCCATAACAATCTCATTGGGCCTCATGCAAGAACCGTTCGTACGCACAGATTTGTTCTTAAAGTGTGCGTACGAGTGATTTAGGATCATTTGTGGCATTCAACAATGTTTTCGTATTCTAAGATTTTATTCAGATACGAACAAAATTTACGTGTGGTCCAGACCTGTCGTAAATTTTACGTGCAGTCAGTCTGCTGTTATCCAGACGGAATTTCTCCACTAATAACTTTATATTTCATTAGTTTGAAGATATTTTGAGTTGAAAATGAATCACAATCTATAATTATGTTGAAAAGAGGCTGTTCTGTTTGAATTAGAATTATAATATTAAATGCGACCCGACCCCGGATAAGCGGAAGAAAATGGATGGATGGATGGATAAATGCAACGACACAAATTGGTTAAATTAAAATAAAGCAGCTATTAATTTTGTTGTATAGCACTACAATATTAATATGAAGTTAATTGAAGTTTCGAGACATTTTAAAATGCTTTTGTTCAAAAACACATCGGACACTTGCATGTGGGGGGGGGTAGCGGTGCGCGACAGCTCTTCTGAATAAATGAAACTATAATGTAACACAGTTGTTTACACTAAAATTAAAAATATTTGACCAAAGAAAAACCAGAGCAGGGCTGGAGAGATAAATACGATTTTTATTTCTGTGACTGTACAACCCACGGGAGACATGACATTACAGCACATTTCATTCCTGGCTTTAAAGCAGAGTCACAGCTGACGCTGCTAAAAATTACAGATTTATAATATAATAACTGCAACGACACAAATTGGTTAAATTGGTTAAATTAAAATAAAGCGGCTTCACACCCACCGCCGCGGCCCGGACGGGTCGCGGACGAGTACGCGGGTACTCGGGGGCCGCGGCGGGTCACGGCCGAGCAGGACCGCCACGCCGCTGGGTACAAAGTTCCGTGGGCCGGCCGCGTGCCGAGGATCGCCGAGCGCCCCACGTCGACCCCCGTGCGCCTCCCGCACGTCGCGCCCGGGCCCACCCCCCGTGCCCCGGGGATGGTCCGTGCGCGCCGCACGTTTGAGTGGGTCCTCGGCTTTAAAGCAGATTCACAGCTGACGCTGCTAAAAATTACAGATTTATTTATTTAGTTAGTTAGTTAGTTATTTACTCTGAGAGCAGAACTTCAATCTCCGAACGCGTAAAGTTCCTCTTTTTACTTCTCGCTGTCATTTTATGAATGGACCGTCCTGCTCTCTGAGGCAGGAAACGTAGCCTTATATGGTGTTTTGAGGGGTGGGAATTATGTAAATGACCTCTCCGCGTGCACGCGCAGGTGGATAGAACAGGTCGAATTCATTATACGTACGCAGCTCATTTACACACTTTTCCTGAGGATAGAAGAGTTTGTTGAATCTGACGTGGCATGTTCGTACGAACGCTTCGTACGAACAAAAGTAAGAGAAATTTAGGATAAAAATATGAACATGTTTTTGCATGAAGCCCATTGTGTTTTAAATTTCCTATGAATTCAGTCAGGGAGGACAGAGCTTCAGGTGTTGTGGAGGGGTGATGATAACAACCTACAACAGTTAAGATCTGACCTCCTTTCAAACTGATGTTCACAGCTAAAGCCTCAAACTGGTTTGCGATTGTTTTTTTAGATGCAATCCTGGCAACCATAGAGTCTCTGATGTAAATAGCGACTCCACCTCCCCTTTTATTACGATCACAACGATATATCTTAAATTCATTGATTACCAGGTCATTTTTCAGAACAGATTTGTTGAGCCAAGTTTCAGAGATAACGATCACATCTGCCCCAGAAGAACTGATTAGGATTTTCAATTCATCAAGTTTTTTTTAGAAGGCTACGAGCGTTTACATGCAGGAAACGGAGACCGGAAATATTTTAAAACTCATTAGGTGTACAGTAGTTAGTATGGGCCCTGTGTTGGGCTGAATCCCTGAGATCAATAACAACATTAATATCAGACATTTACTTGACTTCTTTGTCACTGTCTGATGTGTAATTACATGAGTTAACAGTGTGACATTTTGCCCCCATAATTGAACTATGTGAACCATCAATGAAGACACGATCATTCAGAATCCAAAAACAATGAAAGTTGCAGTGATGGGCAGATCCAGATGTGTTGATAAGATTCAGTGATTCCAGGTAGTCTGAGATCTGAAAATAATGACAGTAATATGAATGGTGCAGAAAAGTCTCAGACCATAAGGCATCACAAATTAAATGGGCAAACAAATCCGTTGTGGAGGACCAACTGTAGCTTGCATTGGGCCAGCTGTAGTTTGTGTTGGGCTGAGGAGGGCACCAGCCCCCCTGTGAAGATGAATTAATGCGGCCATGATCCGCTGGGCCTAGAATCAACAGGAAGAAACAGATAATTTGCAACAAATAGATTGAGCTGCCAGAAAGTCTTCCTGAACTTAAAGGCATGATCCTAGCCTGTTTCAGGTCAGCAGGGAGTAACAGCGTGATCCGGAATTAAAGTTATTATTATCCAGGACTGATGAAAACTGATGAAAACTCCAGCCGGAGTCCTCACATGCACAAACAGCGCACAACAGCAGCTCCTCCACGCTTCACGGGAGTGTCTACATGCCGGTGCCACAATTGAGCTTGTTGTCTCTCCTTCACTTCACGCTGCTCCTGGTCCTTCGAGAGAGAGGCCAAGTCCAGCTGAAAAACAACGAGACTGACCGGGGAGGATGGTGACGTCACTGGTCCTATTCTATGTTATGTTAACATATGCTATGTTGTCTGGGGCAATTTTAATTAGGGCACAAAGGATATTGGTTCTAGGTGACAGGCCAGACAAAGAGCAATTCAGAAGACTCTTATGGACAGAAAAAAACAGGAACTCAGAGTCCCTTGCCCAGACGTGGGTTACCAGGGCCCCACCCTGGAGCCAGGCCTGGGGAACGGACTCGCCGATTAGTGCCTGGTGATTGGATCTTTACCCATGGGGCCTGATCGAGCTCAGCCTGAATGAGCAAGATAGTTTTGCATTCCTGTGGGCCCACCACCTGCAGGAGGAGCCATATGAGTTGGGTGCATGAATCCATGAGCAGTGGCTGAAGGTGGGTATCTTGGCGCTCTGACCTTCACTAAGGTCCTCAAGGGGTCATGGGAGTTTGCCCATCCACTCTACATGTGTTTTGTGGATTGGAGAAGGTATTCGACTGTGTTCCTCAAGGTACACTGTGGGGGGTGTTCCGTGAGTATGGGGTCAGGGGTCCGTTGTTACTGTCTATTTGGTCATAGAAGTGTTGCAAGAGTTTGGTTTGCCTTGCCAGTAGTGTAGGATCCCTTCAGGGTAGGAGTTGGAATCCGTCAAGGCTGCCCATTGTCACAGATTCTGTTCATAACATTATGCACAGAATCTCTCGGTGCAGCTAGGGGGTGAAAGGATTCTGGTTCAGTAGCCTCAGGATTCCATCTCTGTTATTTGCAGATGATGTATTTCACAGCCAAGTGTGAAGCAGAATCAGATAATTAGTACCTCCAAATCTGAGACCATGTTTCTGAACTGGAAACAGGTGGATTGCTCTATTTAGGTGGAGGGTCAGGTTCTGCCTCAATTGGAGGAGTTCAAGTATCTCTGGGTTGTGTTTATGAGTGAGGGAATAATGTAGCATGAGGTCAGCAGACGGGTTGGTTCAGCATCTGTAGCATTGCAGACTCTGTCCCGGTCTGTTGTAGTAGAGACGTAGCTGAGCTTTAAGGCAAAGTTCTCTGTTTACAGCTAAGTCTATGTTTGTACCCTCACCTGTGGTTACAAGCTCTGGTTAGGGACTGAAAGAATGAGATTGTGGAAACAGGTGGTTGAAATGAGTTTCCTCTGTAGGGTAGCTGGACTCTCCCTTAGGGATTGGGTGAGTTCAATTATCTGGGAGCGACTCAGAGTAGAACCGCTGTTCCTTCACATAAAGAGGAGCAAGTTGAGGTGGTTCAGGCATCTGGTAAGGATGTCCCCTGGACGCTCCCCTAGAGAAGTGCTTCGGGCATGTCCGACTGGGAGGAGACCCAGGGGAAGACCCAGGATACGCTGGAGAGAATATGTCTCTTTGTTGGCTTGGGAACACCATGGGGTCCCCCAGAAGAGCTGGAAGAGGCGGTTGTTGAAAGAGATGTCTGGGCCTCCTTGCTCAAGCTGCTGCCCCTGTTACCTGACTTTGGAACAAGTGGAAGATAATGGATGGATGGATGGACATAACTTTACTGGTGTCTACCTTCAGTCAGTGTCGGTCCTCTCAGTTCTGAAACGTCCAACTTAAATAGCCACACCATTGGACCGTGCCTGAGAGTACCAGTAATCCCTGAGATCTGATCCATCCTGCCAAAAATATCTGAGTTTGAGTGCTTAAGGCACAAACCAAGCCATCATAAGGCAGGCAGCCTGTCAAGGAACAAATCTGCTGCAGACAACCCTTGTTTGTTGATAGACCCAGAACCAGCCGAATTCAAAACGCAGGAAACCAGTTATCATAAATCCAATTATATATGTGTTGTTAATATCCACAATTGACAGCAGAGATAGACACGTCATCAAGTCTTCAAGTTGATGAGATATCAGCTGTGTGCATGCCAACAGGGCAAATAGGCTCGCCTAAAGCCTTCCTCTTCGAAGAAATATGATCAGTTGCGTTGAGGGACCAACTGACCAAATCTATTGCAGAATTATGATTCTTTATTAAGATATCATCTTGGATTTTGACTTGGCAAACCAATTTTTGATTGTGACCATCTGGATGCTGCCACACACCAAAATGAACGTCAGCACATTGCTTATTTTTGAAGTTGTTAGCTTACAAGGTTTACATATGTAAGGCAGCACGGTGGTACAACTGGTAGAGCTGCTGCCTCTCAGCGAGCAGGTCCCCGGTTCAAATCCCGGTCCGGGGGCCTTTCTGGGTGGAGTTTGCATGTTCTCTCCGTGCATGCGTGGGTTTTCTCCGGGTGCTCCGGTTTCCTCCCACAGTCCAAAAACATGCATGTTAGGCTGATTGGTAACTCTAAATTGACCCTGGGTGTGAGTGAGACAGGTCCCTCTTGTAAATGAGTCCCCGTGGCTCAACAAGGCTAACCTGTATAAATAAAGGTTGAATGAATGAATGAATGAATACATATATGGCAAAAGCCATCTTCGATTTTGATGTGGCATCCCAAATTTCAATGATGACCTTTGTTTTAACAGTAGACGCAGCAGCACACGAAAATGGAAATCAGCATGTTGGTTATTTCTCAAGTAATCCAGGTCAAAAGACGGACAGATGAAATAACATATGGTATTTCCACTTGTCCCTTTTCTCTGCAGCATAACACTCAAACAATCAAATATGTGTCAGGGCTGGCAACAAATACATTTATTGTAAAATGATACTTAAAATCTATCCAAATCAAATACAAATTCAAGTTTTTAAGTTTCATTTTCCATTGTCTCTGCCTTAACTTTCAATTCACTACAGCTTCTTTTGTGAGTCAATGCAACACAAACTGAGCTTTAGTCATCAGTGGCACATTAATGATGCATGGAAACTTTTACACAGTAGTGGTTTGACACTCAGAGGTGTGAATACTAATGGGCTACTCTTCTTGTTTCACCTCCTGCTTTTATCTTTTAAAAGTTAGCCTTGAACTTATTTATATGTTTAAGAAAGGCAAAAAACATTACCCTGAGTGTATTATGATTGATATTATTACATTATATAAACTGCTTTGAACATAATGCCCAGCTGTACATTGGTGTTTTTTCTTCTTCTTCCATAGTGTGTAATGGCGACGATGTGTCTGGTGTCCTAACAACTAATTAAAAAGCTAAAAAAAAAAAACTAAAACAATTGATTCACTTTGCTCAATCAGATATATCCTCTTAACACTACTTTGGTCCTTTCTCACATTTTATATTCAGTTGAAAGATATAAAAGGAGATCTGAGCAAACACTTTCAGTAGTTGGTTTAAGGTTGGAGAAATGGCCCACCACAGCTTCTGTCAGTTGGTGTGTCTCTGCATGTAGCTTTGTTTGTTGTTAAGTAATTTTTTACGAGACCAGATATAGAAAATATGGCAGTCTGGACCACCTGGGAGAATACTGTACATTACAAATAAGATACAATACATTTTATAAGATGCTATGCTATTCTTGTTTGTTTGTCTGAAAGCTTCCCCTACTTTTTGCTTCCATGTTGAGATGTTTAGAAGCAAAAAAAATAAATTTTCACTGCAGGTAGTCAGATTGTTAAAATATTGGTGTAATTAGTAATGTTAATTGTGCTGCTGTTTGACATTGATGGGTAATAAACATTTTCTTATGTTTTGAAATGTCAAAATGTCAAAATGATCTTAAACCTAAAAAGTGGTGTAGGATACAGAAGCTATTATACTAATGTAGCTTTCACCAAAATGAAAACTGAAAGTATTATTGGTAATAATGTGCACAATAGATAACTTTTTGTTAGTGCGTTCTGCTAAAACACACTGGTGTCATCCTACAAAGTAAAACAAAGTAAAAGTGTAATTATGATGTTTGAATGAAAACCTGCCAGGCTAAGATCATTAATCCTAGTAGGGGAGTGGTGGCACAGACGTTGGAGAATGTGGATATGCGATCGGAAGGTCGCCGGTTCAACTCCCTAGATCGACAACATCAAAATGTTGGTGGGAAAGGTAAAACAACCACACCTGCCTCCACCTTCATTTGCCCCACTCTGGGGCCTTGTAACATCCCACTATCTGCTCCCAAGAAACAGGTCTCGCTAGAAAATGTGTCCTCGTGACTCAGTGAGACTACCTGTATAAATAAAGGTTGAATAAATAAAAATAATTGGATCATATTTATAAAGTTTATTTATAACGTGAATAACTTGCTGTATTGAGGAAGTTGTTATGGTGATATTAACCATAGAGCCATTGAGACAATAATAGCTTGGTAAGATATCAGTTTAAAAGCAGTCAACTTCTTAAATACTTTGTTGAAGGTATCACAACAACACAAATGATGGCCCACCCCCTCTGTCAGTCATTGAAGCAACAAGCTCACAGCACAGAGAGTTGGTGGCCTTGTTGTATTCACACTTCTCGTCCTTCATTGTTCACTCTTTCAGTTACTTTCAGTATCATACACAACCCCAAACTTGATGCATACAGGTGGGCTACAGATTACAGATGATGCTGATATTTTTTTAAAGGACCTTTAACATTTGACAAAAAAGTGACATCCACTACATATAATATTATAAACACTGAAGATGAATCTGACACCAGCACTCCACTCTGAACAGAATTACAGTGAAAATGTGTAGAATTTCTCTGCTCTCTCTGCTCAGTGTACCTGACGCCACCTGCAGGTGGATCACTGACTTCCTGACAGACCGGAGTCAGCGCGTGCGGCTGGGGAAAGCTGTCTCGGACACTCAGACCATAAGCACAGGTTCACCACAAGGATGTGTTCTTTCCCCTCTGCTCTTCTCCCTGTACACCAACTGCTGCACCTCCAGCCATGACTCCGTAAAACTTATTAAGTTTGCGGACGACACCACCCTCATCGGGCTCATCTCGGATGATGATGAGTCTGCGTACAGGAGAGAGGTGGGCCGGCTGGTGACCTGGTGCAGCAACAACAACCTGGAGCTCAACGCCCAGAAGACAGTGGAGATGATTGTGGACTTCAGGAAAGACAGAGCCCCTCTGCCCCCCATCACCTTTAACAACACCCCCATCATCATTGGGGACTGCTACCGGTTCCTCGGCACCACCATCACCCAGGACCTCAAGTGGGAGCCAACCATCAGCTCCCTCATCAAAAAGGCTCAGCAGAGGATGTACTTCCTGCGACAGCTGAGGAAGGCCAAGCTGCCGGCCAAGCTGATGGTGCAGTTCTACACGGCCATCATCGAGTCCATTCTCAGCGCGTCCATCACAGTGTGGTACGCCGGGGCCACTGTCAGGGACAGACACAGACTGCAGCGCATTGTGCGCTCTGCTGAGAAGGTAATCGGCTGTAGTCTCCCATCTCTCCATGACCTGTACGTCTCCAGGACTGTGAGGCGAGCAGGTCGGATCACAGCTGACCCTTCTCACCCTGCATACGGTCTGTTCGAACCACTCCCCTCAGGCAGGAGGCTTCGGTCAATTGGGACCAGAACCTCCCGCCATAAAAACAGTTTCTTCCCCTCTGCTGTCAGACTCTTGAACACTCATAACCATGCTACCTCATAACTTGCCTTGGTCGCTGTATTTTGTATTTGTTCTTTGTATTTTGATTGGGAATCACTGTATCACTGTATTTTGATTGCACCACTCTAATTGCGCTGTTTCTTAGTAGTTTTTGTTCACTGAATATTGTATTGATTGTATTGATGTTTTATGGTTTATGTTTTTTGTGTCTTATGTTTTTATATTTTATGCACCGTTATGCCGAAGCAAATTCCTAGTCTGTGAATCCTGTTCATTGACAATGGCGATAATAAACTGAATCTGAATCTGAATCTGAATTTACAGTTTTATAGACTGGAATGCTCTGGTTTGTGGCATTTATTATTTAAAATTGTAGAGTTTTTTTTCCCCCACGTCAGTGGTATTTAACCACTTCAGGCACGGCCTTGCATTGTTTTTCTCACACTGTTGTCTCACCTCATGTTTTCTGTTTCATTGTTCACTGTCCAGGTTAAAGTATGCATTATCTACTTTAAAACAGTGACAAACGTTTGGTAGAAAAAGTTGCAATACTCAGAAATAAATGCAATAAATCCATGACGTGACACAAAGCTGTATACAGTCTATGTCAGGGGTCACCAACCTTTTCGAAACTGAGAGCTACTTCGTGGGTACGGAGTCATACAAAGGGCACCAGTTTGATAAACTCTTCGGAAATAACAAAGCGTAAATTGAAAAAAGTGTATAATAAACATATTTTTAAGAACATCTTTTTGAGATAGACATTTTAAAATATATATAAATACAAAAAAAGAATAACAACTGAATAAAATGAAAATTTAAATGCAGCTTAGTAGTGAGTTGTGCTATTTTTAGAACAGGTCCGAGGGCACCTCAAATGGTCCTTGGGGGCACCCAGGTGCCCGCGGGCACCACGTTGGTGACCCCTGGTCTATGTTGTATATAATCCTACTGCATGCATTTGATCACATCCATCCATTATCTGCATCTTCCTTTCTGTGTTGTGGGGGTCACTGGTGCCCTACTTCAGCGGTCACTGTGCAAGTCCCTGAAAGAGTGACCTCTGGCCTGAGGTCTGCACTCATCTGCAGGCCATCGGGATGAAGATGTGCACATCCTTGATAGAGAGAAACATTTGTTTTAGAGAGGAGTAAAGGAGGCCATCTTTGTGAAGATAACCCGTCCATCAATAATCGGGGTGGAGGCCTCCATGTTCAACTGTCCCCTTCTTACAATGCTGTTATTGCAAGCATCACTCAGACCACTGTGGATGTCAAGCAGCCATCAGGACACTAACAATCAGTTGTTAGGCCGATGGTCCTCCTTTTGCATGTGAACATCTAGTTTTGTCTGTCACCATCAAACTGGTTGATCCACTGCAGCTCCTTGAAGAAGTCTTCTAGATAAAAGACTAAAAATTTGAACAGAGAATAATCCATCCAGAGGACCTGACTCAAACTTGTTAGAAAATAAAATTGGCTTTTTGATATGCTAGTAGCTGTTTTTCACTTCCTGCATGGTTCTAACTAGTAGTTCTGTTCTGAGTAAACAGCTTCAGTGGTGGGTCAAATGGCGGGAAATTGCCTATGACATGTTTTGTTTGTCGTGTAGCTGTTGCTTGTGGTTTTGCTTTTGTCTCTGTGGTTTCTTTTGTCTTTGTGCTTAAGAGATCAGACAAAAAAAATGTACCTGATGACATATCAGATGTTTGTTCCAAAAAGCCTTACAGATGGAAGTATTTTCAGCCATCCTGCTGCTCAGGCTTCTGCATACCAAGTGCAGGACAGATCCTTTTATCCCACTCCGTGCATCTGTCTGCTCGTGATCCTGCACACACTCGCTCACAGCTAGGTGATTGTGTGTGTGCCTGTTTGCATGTTGCTTCTAGCACCATCAGCTCAG
Source organism: Garcialebias charrua (assembly GCA_038048925.1). Classification (NCBI taxonomy): domain Eukaryota; kingdom Metazoa; phylum Chordata; class Actinopteri; order Cyprinodontiformes; family Rivulidae; genus Garcialebias; species Garcialebias charrua. The sequence goes on from JBBPBX010028130.1 coordinate 11,980, forward strand.
CCTAAAGGCCCTGTCACACAGTGGCGTTGCATTTCATACTGGACCCAATTTTAATTGAGCTTTTCACTCCTGATTCACATTAAATTCTTGAAGCCACCTTTAAGTAACCCAGCCAAGGTGGGACCTGGAGCACAAGAGGAAAACGTTTAAATGTTTCTGATCAGTAGCAGCAGACAAAAAATTCAGAACCTTTCTGATGGGAGCATCAGGTGGAGGAGATGCCCATGAATCATATGTTTGGGTCAGCAGAGAGAGCTGGATGAGAAGCCGAGTGAGGCTGCAGCGTGCAGCTGGCAGCCAAGGACACCTCCAAGCTCTGTGATCATTCTATAAACATTCAACTACGAAATATAATGTCTATAAAATGTATTCAGCCTCTTGGATGTTTCACTTTTTTCTACCATAGACCAGTCATTAGGTGAAGAGGTGGGCCGGTCTGTGGTCACTCTCTACACTTCAGAGGCGGGGGGTCAGAAACACAGAAATACTCCCACCTGGAGGTGAAGAAAAGTTTTAGCAGTCAGACAAAAAGTTATAAGTGCACTATTTAATAACATGTCTTCTGTAACTGCTTCAAGCACAATACAACAAAAAACATCACGTTATACAAAAGCAGTTTTTTTACTTATTTTTGAAGGTACCACTGAAAACAAACAGATCTATCTATCTATCTATCTATCTATCTATCTATCTATCTATCTATCTATCTATCTAATAATAATAATAATAACAAATTCAATTTATAACGCACTTTTCATTAATGAAAATCTCAAAGTGCTACAAGGTGCAACAGACTTAAATGTCTATCTATCTATCTATCTATCTATCTATCTATCTATCTATCTATCTATCTATCTATCTATCTATCTATCTATCTATCTATCTATTTCTTGATATTATATATGTGTATATTATACTGGATGCACTTTTTCTGTACGTTTCAAAAATATTTATGAAAAGTACAGAAATTAAATTGCACAAAACACAAACACACGGTTAATTACATAACAACATAATGATATATAAAAATAAAAAATTTCCATTCCATTTTACAATTTATTTATGGGTATAACAAGGTTTCTACCTCAACTGTAGTGTGTGATAAACAATGTGATGAGTGGAAAGTCAAGCCTCACTGTGGTTGTGGTTTGTTCAAACAAAGGTGTGAAAAAGAAGAAGTTTTCCTTCCTGTCCAGCCCTCGCTTTAATGTGAACAACACAATCTTTCACACGATAATTCAGTTGAGCCAAAACAATGTTGGTCTAACAACATATTGTAATTATGGTTAATAAAGATAATTGGACAAAAAAAAACAACAATGAACAGTTCACTATAAAAAGCATTGTCTATGGTTTAGTGTACTTTTTTAGTTCATTTTTTTTTTACATTGAAGTTTTTTTAAATATTTTTTTCAAGAGTAGAAATTACTACAAAGTTAATTTTTCTAAATACATTTTATTAGTGAGAGTCCAAATTCCTGATTCCTGTTTGTATGTTTGCTTGTTTCTTTGTAAAAAGATGTCAAACCTGATGAAGCCACACACACACATACAGGACCAACACTGAGATTGTAATTTCAAAACACATGCACAAATGCAGTTGCATCTTTGACAACATATTTATTCCTTTACTGAAAAAGCAAACCTAAACTTTTTTAATTTATATGAATAAAATAAAACTGATTAGTCTTATTGTTGTTTTCTCACTTGGTTTCTGGTTGAAGCTCACCGTCAGTCTTTTCTGAGTAAACAGCCTCAGTGGTCGGTCAAAGTGCAGAGAAACGTCCAACCACAGCTGCAGTCAGTTACTGTGGCTCATGGTTGTGGCTTCACTTGGTGACAAACAAACAAAAAAAAGAAGCAAAACACAGACTGTGAGATGTTCAAGAGTTTGTTATATGTGAATTAATTTTGTAGCAAATTGAATAAACTTGAGACAAAGTGATCATGTGAATTAAAATGGGGCGACTTTTCTGAGTGGCAAGCTTTTGACTTGCATTAGCATTTTTACCCCAGTACTGGGCTACTGGTTTGACATTATTTTCTATACCATAAGTACCCATCACTCCTCCCACGCTTCACTGAACACACACACAGACACCCATGCACACACGCCTACACATGCACATTCACGTGCAGATGCAAACAGTGCTGTAGCTCATTGTTCCACCTCATTGTGCCTGTTATTCTGACACAAAAACAAATTAACACAAAGGCCCACTCCCCCCAGAAGGATCTTTATCCTTTTTGGGTTTAAATAACAAAATGAGCATGCTGCTGAGTTTTACAGTTTAAGGCTATATGTTCACACTGGATGTTTATATACTCAATTCAATTATTTTTCTCAGATTTGTTTTTAATTTTTATGTTTTGTTTGTTTTACTTTGTTGTTCACATTATAGGATCATCATTAGACTCCGGTGTGAACAGTCCACAGGCCTGAAGTGACCTGCACAGATAAAGTGTAACATCAAAACCAGCACGATGCGTTTACATAAGAATATATGGTGCTACATGTTAGCATGTGTGTGTCAATGCTAAATCTGTGCAACCGGGATGACTATATTCTTACTTGTTATGCTTGTTTAGTTCAATGTTTGCATCTGATGCTCTTGCTTCTAGCCTACTTAGGTAGGGTGCAATATACATAAATTAGAGGTGACAAACAAACTCAACTTGTTTTATTTTTTTATTTTTTTAAGCAAGCCTAATCTGCATCCACATGATTTTATCTTTGATCTTAGTCAATATTATTATTGATTTTATTTGATTTTATCACTTGTTTTATTTTGATCTTTGCTTTGTTACACTTTGTAGCACTTTGAGATTTTTATTAATGAAAAGTGCATTATAAATGGAATTCATTATTATTATTATTATTATTATTATTATTATTGAATTCATTATTATTATTATTATTATCAACTATCAATTCTATCATATTGATACAATCCAACATGTTGGTATACACTGCCTGGCCAAAAAGAAAAGTTGCCGCCAAAAAAAAAAAGGTCACACACTAATAGTTAATTGGACCACCTTTAGCTTTGATTACAGCATGCATTTGCTGTGGGATTGTTTCGATAAGCTTCTGCAATGTCACAAGATCTATCTCTATCCAGTGTTGCATTAAATTTTCACCAAGATCTTGCACTGATGATGGCAAATTCTGACCACTGTGCAAAGCATTTTCCAACACATCCCAAAGATCTTCAATGGGGTTAAGGTCTGGACTCTGTGGTGGCCAATCCCTGTGTGAAAATGATGTCTCATGCACCCAGAACCACTCTTTCACAATTCAAGCCAGATGAATCCTGGCATTGTCATCTTGGAATATGCCTGTTCCATCAGGGAAGAAAAAAATCCATTGATGGAATAACCTGGTCATTCAGTATATTCAGGTAGTCAGCTGACCTCGTTCTTTGAGCACATAATGTTGCTTAACCTAGACCTGACCAACTGGAGCAGCCCCAGATCATGGCACTGCCCCCACAAGCTTGTACAGTAGGCACTAGGCAAGACAGGTGCATCACTTCACCTGCCTCTCTTCTTACCCTGATGCGCCCATAACTGTGGAACAGGGTAAATCTAGACTCATCAGACCACATGACCTTCTTCCATTTCTCCAGAGTCCAATCTTTATGCTCCTTAGCAAATTGAAGCCTATTTCCCCCAGTTAGCCTCACTGACTAGTGGTTTTCTTAAGGCTACACAGCTGTTCAGTCCCAATCCCTTGAGTTACCTTCACATTGTGCATGTGGAAATGCTCTTACTGTCAATATTAAACATAGCCCTGAGTGCTACTCTTGTTTTTATTCGGTTTGATTTCACCAAAGGTTTAAGTAATCGCTGATCACGATCATTCAGGATATTTTAAAGACACATTTCTTCCTTGAAAACGATGGGTCCCCACTATCCTTCCAGTTTTTAATAATGCGTTGGTTCTTAATCCAATTTAATATATGTCTATCTTTATTTTCAGGGGTGTTGATTTAATATTTAGGGGGTGCTTGAGTACCCCCAAAAGAGGCTAAATTGCCACAGGTGACAGGTTGTGTTGGGTTTTGTAGTGGCAGAACACTGGAGCCCTCAGTGGAACGTGGTGGAGCTTATTGGCAGCACTGGCAGCGTATCCATGACGGGCATGGCTTGAACATCACCTCATAGGGACTA